>QKRW01000044.1:47500-317859 GCA_003260565.1 Monilinia fructigena
CCCTCCCAAAAATCCCACCTTTTCTCAGACTTGATATGCTCATAAGCTTACCTAAGTACCTAGTAAGTAAGTAGGTAGGTAGCTATAGGTACCTAGGTCCTAACTAGGTAGTCAGTCAGTCACTTCATAATTCAATCAATCATGTCGACCTTCAAGCCATACACATATTTCCAATGTCCTTGTTCCGATACATCAATTCCCTCAAATTCCTCTACACCACCGGATTCCCCAACTCATGAAGAAGAGCGGACATTTGATCCAAGGGCTCCACGAGCAAATTATAGCTTATATCCATTAGAACATCTTCTATATTGTGAGGATTGTCATCAGATTCGATGTTCGAGATGTGTATTGGACGAGATAGTGACTTGGTATTGTCCGAGCTGTTTATTTGAAGTGCCTAGTAGTACTGTGAAGAGTGAGGGTAACAGGTATACATGGCCATATCATTATCATTCTTTCCGTGTTAAATTGCCTAATAGAGGGCTCGATGCTAACATTATACCACCAACTAATGATTAGATGCACAAGATCATGTTTTCAATGTCCAATATGCATATCACCTCTCTCAGTCACTGAAGCGCCACTGCCCAACCACTATGGTCACAACACAAACCCAGCGGGAAGCCCTTTATCCTCCATTGCGCATACTGTATGTGGAGCTCGAGTGAAATCGGCGTGCATTTCGAGAAACCGAATTCCGTGTACTCGCAATTATCAAAAATAAAGAATGGTGGAACGGCACTAATAAATGCAAAAGAACGGCGTCGAGACAGAGAGGAAAGGCGGTCATCTTTAGCTACAGAAACGATACTAGAAGATGCGGATGAGGTCACCGAAAAGCACGTGGACCCAAACGAGAAACTCGACATAGAAAGTCAATATGCGAATCTTAAATCCTTCTATCAGGGTCAGCTGGCAGACTCACATCCAAGTAGTGCGCTAGGATTTTTCAAACGATTATGGATATGGATCACCGGGTGCATTAACTCGGATAATGGGCCTCTACACAGGTGGCAGTTTTAGTGACAGGAAAGCGAAGTCGAGAGCCACAAGCATGCGAGAAGCGAGCGATTCATCTGAAGGACTCCAAATCTACGATCCCTCTTGCGAATTTGCGGCCGTTTCACAGTTTCTAAAAGAAGGTTGGACCGGCACAATTACAAACCGAGCAAAGAAGGAGCCAAACCTCACCATCAACCCGATTCCTCGACTCCCTCCGCCCAATACCCTGTCTCCTCCGCACTAAACGCTCCAAGCGGTGCCGTACTTGCCGCCACATTCTTTCGAAACCCGAGTCCAAAGTTCCAACCACGCGCTTCCGCATCCGCCTCGTAGCCCTCTCCTATATCCCCTCCATAAGCCTCTCTCCACTCCAGCCAACCCCTGCTCCCGCTCCATCAAACAACACCATAGTACTCACCCCACTTCAGCCAACCCAGTTCCTCCTGACATTCAAGAACCCCCTCTTCGAACCCGTCAAAATATCCCTTGCCACCAAAGGCCTCACAACCGACCGCCACGCCTCCAAGGTCATCCTCCTCTGTCCCCAATTCGATGTCGGCGCCAACACAGACATGTGGGACGAAGCCCTCCAAGATTCCTCTTCCGGAAATCCCCATGACCGTAAACACTCCACCGCCACCCACGCCAGCATGACCAGCATCGACCTCGCCAACGAAGCGCACGGTAAACCCTGGGACAAAGGCCGTAATTGGACAAGCGTCGTCGTCGAAGTCACACCGGGGAAACTCAAAGCGAAATTGCCCGGCTTGGAACAACAGAGGCGACTGGAAGAAGAGGTGCAAAAGGAGAGAGTGGAAGAGGATGCGGACGTTTGTGAAATTGCGGTATTCGTGAGAGTAGAATGGGAGGCAGATGCAGCAGGGACGGAGAGGGAAAAATGGGGGGGCTGGGGGATAAGGACGGGAGGGAGAAGAGGGAATTGGCTTATTGGTGCGTGGTGGGCGTGGGCAGAATTGGAAAATAGAATAGAGATTAGGAAGGGAAGATGGTCTGTTTTACCATGTAGGTGTCGTGGTTCAACACCAAGTAGTCAAACGGGTGCGCCCAGGCGTCAATGGAATTACCGAGCGTGCATACAATGACTTGCTACTTCATGAAGCACGCGGGGTTGAGGCTCAGGCTAAGCAACACGTGAGTCCGAAGCCATGGGGTGGGATCCAATGTCCATCCTGCTGTCGGACGAGGCATTAAATTACGTAGATGTGCAGTGGGTGAAGAGGAGACGGAAGACCATTGATAGGTATCGAGAGGTGACAGTTTATACCCAGCTGACATGCAGCATAGAAGTAGAAGAAAGGTGATACCACGTTATGTATGTATGCATTTGCACATCAATCAAGCCATGAATGAAAAACAAATTCAAACTCGAGATCAAAATCAAAATCAGAATCAGAATCAGAATCCCCCTCCCCTCCCTAAAAAAAGATTCAAAGGCAATTTTTACTTTCTTATTTTGTTCTCCTCTTATTCTCATTCTCTAACAGCCTACGGAGTAATGCGATGAATAATGAAGACCTGTACGCCAGGACCTGAATGTACACCTAATGGAAAAAGTACTAAAACGAAAAAAAAAACCATCCATAACCTAACATGAGAGAATCCGTGAATATTTGTGGTGAGGCATGCCAAAGAAGCGTCTATTCAGAACTTTCGAAATCTCTTCGAAAAGTTAACTTTAATTGAGTTTATACTGAAGGGCGACTTGATGTGCGAGTAGTATGGTGGTAAATGAGTTGGGGAGGGGAGGATTAGAGGTTTATCTACAAGGATCTAACGTAACGTCCAGATACCATGCAATGATCTCTCTCGAAAGGTTCTGTGGTGGGTTTTTGTTAGTGGTTGAAATAGCAAGAAAGTCAATTGGGGAAAAGCTTACCTAGAGTCAATTGTTCCAAAGGCTTAATTCTCTCCTCTCTCAACTTCTGGACTTCTCTGGCGAAAACTGCTTCCGGTGCAGCGGTAGAATCGATACAGGATGCCTTGATGGAAACCAAAATACCACCACCAACCTTCAAGAACAAATGGGCGTTCAATCCAACAATACGGGCTTGATCAGGTTGTGCAACATCAGCGAAGATAACATCGACCATGGAGACCAACATTCTGTACTTCAGTGGGTGACGAGCATCCTCAATGATTGGGATAACGTTTGTGCGGTGGGTAGCCATGTTGATAAGATCACGGCCAGATCTGTGTGAGAATTCAACTGCGAAAACTGTTCCGGTAGGTCCAACAATATCGGCAACGTGGGAAACTGAAGTTCCAGAAGCGGAACCAAGGTAAAGAACCTTAGCACCAGGCTTGATGAAAATCTCGTCCATACCACCGAGAACACCTGCGGCAATCTTACTTCTGAAAGGATTCCACACACGGTATTCGGTTTTGGTGGTGCTTGGGGTACCATCTTCGTTGGCTGGGCCGGCGCTCTCGACGCTGATGCGCTTCTCGCCGTATACAGATTCACCTGGGCTAAGGTTCTTGGTGACCAACATATCTTCCTTGCCACGGGCGACGAAAATTCCTTCATGACGATGGGGCTCCTGCAAAAATGTTGTTAGAACCCAATTGCAAGGCATTGAAGCTTAAATACTTACAACAATGGTCTTAGCACCACCCTTGGCTCCAGCACCTCCACGTCCTCTTGGGGCACCACGTCCTCCACGGGGAGCTCCTCTTCCACCACGACCACCTCCACGTCCTCCACGGTCTCCACCACCTTTTTATAAAGTTAGCGATTTTGATTCTAAGCATTGGCGCATGCGCATTGAGCCATTGAGATAAAAACCGCAATGAAGCATAAAAGTACGAACCTCTGCCACCACCTCTTCCTCCAAAACCGCCGCGACCACCTCGATCACCACCTCTTCCCCCGCCAAAACCTCCACGTCCACCACGGTCGCCGCCACGAGCACCTCCTCTGGGTGTGTATGCCATTTCTGCTTTAATGTAAAGGAATTGGATTTGCAGAAAAGAATATAATTGAGGCCGAAAAAATACTTGTCGGACGATTCGAGATTTTGGGCGACGGGTCAATTGGATGCAACAATTTTTCTGGAGGTGAAATTTTGGGATTTTTTTTTTAGGCGAAGGGTCCAAGCTCCAATCAGAATCACGTGCGTAGTTGAAATGATGCACCAGAGCGTTTTGGGACGAACTATCATTTGGTTTCCGAGGTTGTTATGGAGTGCAACGAGAGTTGATAAAAAAAATACTGGTATATATTTGGATTTGATCTTTATAAGTATTCAATAGTTAAGAATCAAATTTTGGATGCTTTCTATGACCTTCAAGGAGCAAATTTCGTCTTTTCTGTCACGTTCAAAAAGGAATAACCTTATCGATGGAACTGCAAATCGTACAGCTCTACCACTTCAATAGGAGTTCAACGGGAAGCAGACTGACTAGGTATTGTTTGACAGCATTGGGTGCTCTCATTGACTTTTATCTATTGTCCTCTCTTCCACATCCGTCTAATGTAATACTGACTATAATCTGCTGCAGAGAGTTAGCGAGTGGAAACACTAGAAGAAAGTGGTTATATGTGACGAGCTCTACACCTGAGGTACTTGGGGTTATGCGATCCTCGTGCTCTTAGAAGCCCAACACGATGTCTTTGCTGCATGCATATGCCCTCCACGTCCGACATCTAGTCACCATCTAGGCGATTCTCTGCAAAGCTACAGGGATCTGGTGTTATATCATGAGATTTTCAAGTCGGGAATTATCAGATCAACAAGGCATCATGTTTGTCTAGTCGCAACAGGTTCATCTACGAATAGACATGCCCTTTTATTCGTGAGTATATGATATGAATATTGTGTCAGATATAGGCCAGAGCTGGGCAAGTTTTTTTCTCTTCGGCCGTCAACAGTCTGCTGAAATTTGGTCGCTAGCATACGTTTTTAAACGAAGTGTCGGCAAATAGTATGCTGTTGGCTGTGCCATTTGAAATGTACCCTCACTTTTTCTACTTTGAAACCTTATAATGTGATATTATGCCTAAAGAAATTTGAGGCCACAAGACTTTTTCTCGTTTTCATACTGCGATCAAACGAGTTGTGGTTTTGTCTGATTTTAAAACGAACAGGGGCTCCTAACATTTCCCTGTCAGACACAGCTACATCAGGAAATCGGTACTCTGTAATCATCGCTGATTGAATCAATCTTTCTTATACAATCCTTTTATTACAAGGTTTTATCATCTGGTATTTTTTTGGATGGTGTTGATGCGTGGTTTCAGCTGTCCAAAGTTCTTGGCTCAATTCCCAGCGATTGTATAGAATGCCGAATATCTTGTACTCGGCATGAGATGGAATGAACTGGAAATTTATAGGCTTAATGTAATCATCGGAACGATAGAATTTCTTGCTACTACGAACTTGATGTGATTGAAGATGTCTTGGCCAGTTTCTGAGTTTGTCTCCGAACGGATGGCGATACACCCGGAAGGCTCTCAGTTGTCACAGAGAAGGAAGGTAATGGTAGTATAATAGCTACAAGCCCATCAATGAAGTCAGGCCCGAATCGGGTTTTTCGTCACTTCCTCGCAAACGTTCATTCTCTTCTTCTTTATCTTTCTCATTCTCTTATCGAGCGCCCCAGCGGCTGCCAGACTGTTCTTAGTAATATCAATCTTTAATCATACTCCTTTCATCAAATTACACCATGCATTTCAACACAATGGTATCACTGGTCTTGAGCCTTGCTAATATGATTATCGCAAGTGTGTATCAATCTACCTTTTATGTTCTTATCAATAATGACAAAATCTAGGCCCATATCCCCACCCAGTCCCAGAGACTGTTGACAATGTGGCAAGAGGCTTGGTCTATGCGCCCAGAAGTGGAGGTCAACGAGCGAACGTGGTGGTGACAATCACAAAAACAGAAGAGGAGCAATTGACGGAAATCTCACGGGGCCGAGAAATTCAGCTCACTAAGCTGGTTCAAGAGCGACTCGTCATCATTGATCGAACCCAAACTGCCCGGGATAACATCAGAAAAAACCACTTCAGGAACTTGAACTCGCAACAGGTACATACTTCTTACCAGTGATACTAAGAAGGGTAGAACTGATGTGTTTCCCAGAACACTGTTATCATTGTTGTCACTCAGATTGTTGATGCTCGAGATACTTCAAGCAAAAACATTCGATATATGACCCATCAAGTCCAGGCTGACAATAAAGCCCAAGACAATCAATTTGTTGTGGTCCAGCAAGCCCAACAAATGATTATTAATGGGCCATCCCTAACAGGAACAGCATCTTTACCTCAAGGCACAGACACCTCGACTTCTTTCATTGCGACGTATGATCCCAATGCAAGACCATCTGTATCAAATGCCACCCAAATACTACCTGTAAATGCAGCCGCCCCAAGTTTTGTCGGCGTAAAACAATTCCAAGATCCAGCAATTATCATCGAAGAAAATCAGAAGGCGTTAGTGGATTTTGTGGGTGTTAGGGAAAATTGATTACTGTTTGTTTAAGTCTTGTGTATGAATGATTATAGTTTGGGCCAACTGGCGTGTGGTGAGCGAAGAACAGGTTGCGAACGGGGCTATAGTTGTGGAGTATATGGTCATTTTTTCCAACGAATCTGAGCAATATACATCCATGATCGTAGAACTAACAGTTTTGACTCATCTCTTGATAGATACAAAATTCTATGACGTATCATCCTATCTAGGAAGCATAACGATATAAATGTCAAATCATCGATTTACCATAAACATAACCAGGACTTGGGATGCTATTAGTATCATTTCTTGGCAGTAGTTATATTCTAGCATATCGAGATGTCAACCTCCGACTACGGACAGTATCGGAAAGTTGTTTTGAGTTTGCACCAGTTCATGTCATTAGTAGAATCCAAGTGTTAGTGACTGTTACGCCTCTTGGCAAGTGGGTCTTTTACTTTACTAAGACGTCAACATCGAAAACATCGAGGATATTAACAGCCCCAACAACCCTTAAAACATGATTTTCATCTTTGATAATGTCAGGTTTGCGCAACTTTGACCATGAAGGTAGAAACTCGGTCTCTATCCAGTTAGCCATGTTTACCAATGGTCTAGATGAACAGTAAAACTTGTACTGATAACCAATGTCTTGGGAAAATGTAGTTAGATTCTGAATAGCGATGTCATACCCATCATAGTGCCTTGGCTATCTCTACAGGTATGTATACTGTGTCCATTTCCCCTTCAATGTACTTTTTTCACACTTCTTCATACTCCAATTTCACATTGAAACCTATCCTGGTCAGCCAAAGATGCGTCTGTCAAACATTTTGGCCCTGTTGCTGGCCCCTATTGCACTTGCATACCCCATAGCGAGTCCGGATTCCATCTCAATCAACCAACGTGATGTCTCTGCTCCTATTCAAGCAAGACATCAGGCTCTCAGTTCACGCATCACGAAAGTTGTCGATGAGAGCCAGGAACTCACAGACATGTGTAAAAAATACGATGGTGGAATGATCCAATCCCTTGATCTCTACAGGAAATTCAAGAAATGCCTTAAGTCAGTTGAACATGCCGAACAGGGTGCAAAAGAATCAAAGCCTTTCGACGAGAGCGAGAGTGCAAAGGTTAAAGAGTCTTTGGAAAAGCTTACAGATCTGTTTGTGCAAATTTCAAAATATATTCAAGATCGCGTAAGTTTAATCTTCTCTCCGCATATCATGATCATCTTTCGTTCCAGAAGGGTACTACCCGACCTTGGATTTTGGTGGAAATCCGAACGCAAGGCTAATGAGTTCAACAGAAGGAAATGATTAGCGGCTCACGCTACAAAAATTACATAGTCAAGGAACTCGAAAAATTGAGGGGTAGGGTCAATTCTTTCTATGACTCCTGCGAGTCAAAGGCTACTAGTTCTTGTAAACCGGATATTAAGGGCTATGGGAAAAAAGTCGATTCCGAGTTTGGAACCGTGAAGAGTGAAATCCTTGGCAAATCTAAGACCAGAAGATCTCTCTGGTCTAGATCAGACGAGGAACAGTTTGAGGGCCCTGTTGAACGCTTCCACTTTCCACATTACCAAATCCCTGGATCATTTAACCCTAGATCGACTGAGGAAAAATCAGAAGAGACCGAAGAACGTTTCCAGTTCTCAGGTCTGCCAGATTTCCCGGGCTTTCCTTCTGCTGGAAAAAGATCTCTCGAGGCAAAATCAGAAGGTGAAGAGACTGAAGAACGTTTCCATTTTCCAGGTCTGCCAGATTTCCCGGGCTTTCCTTCTGCTGGAAAAAAATCTCTCGAGGCAAAATCAGAAGGTGAAGAGACTGAAGAACGTTTCCATTTTCCAGGTCTGCCAGACTTTCCAGACATCCCTACCAAAAAGAGATCCATCGAGGTTAGATCAGAAGGTGAAGAGACAGAAGAGCCTGTCGAGCGTTTCCATCTCCCATGGGCTAAACGTAACGACGAGTTCTTCAAAATGCTTCCTGCCTTATTCAAGGCTTTTCTATCCAGTGACAATGAACATGGCGACAGTGAGGGTATGGTTCTTCCCACAAAGACCGGTGTTTCATTCGAGAGAGCCAAAGAGATTTTCAAAAGAATTAATAGAGATGGTTTCAATTCATCCATGTAAATCCTCAGGCTGCCAGAATGGCTGCGAAACTGGACAGAATGGGTACGGAAACGGACAATATGAACACGAGAGTGGACAGAATGACTACCAGAACGAAGAGAATGAGTTCGGAAACGGACAATATGAATATGAGAATGGACAGAATGGCCAAAAGACTAGTTGCCAGAACAAGAGTCAAGTCAAAAACTTTCTCCAGTCACTTATGGATAAAGTCATGAGGATCGGTGATGCCAAGGAAAGTATTGGGATGAATCAATCAGAAGAGAAGTAATGTGTGACTAGCAGCGGGTGCACATGTTAGTGCAGGAATGGATATCTATAGGTTAGATATGCTAAATTGTGTATAAGTTGTAATAAGTGGAGGCGAGAGAGTAGCCTTGAGACTTGTTAGGGATGTCTTGACCCATTGTATAGAGGTTAGATGCTGCAAATATCAATGATGATTTCTAAAAGTACAACAAAATCATATCTTAATATTTTATTTTGCAGAAAAGTGGATGAAACTGGGTGTATATTGGGAATGTCAAGGCCTCCTGTTCACATGCAAAGCCAAAGCGATATATCTTCACCACGAATGACCACACTAATGAGTTGGACAGATTGGGCATATGACGAAGGCATGATTGTAGATTTCCTTCCTGTCGTCCCAAATCTTCTTCTGCTTGATGAACCTTGGAAACGAGGGACTTCTCTCTCGAGATGAAGAAACATAAACCCTTATGCTCATAAAAGAAACGAGTATCCTCTTGATAAGACATATATTGCCCAAATATCATAAACGAGATGTACAGTATAGTGTTTTTGCAATTGCTTCTGATGTCCTAGACTTCGACAAATCTCCGGACAAGGCTACTTGTCATTCGGCTATTTTTCGAGAATACGCCGTGATTAGGTAAGTCTTCAACTACCTGGCATTATCTCCCTCACATGGGTCTGGAGACTACAACGAAACCTCAAAATACATTCTCCTGACTCCTAAGTCAAGGTCTTTAGATTTCCTATCCCCTTGGATTTTCTACTGATTAGGAATTGCCTATAATCTGGGAATTTGCCATTTTGTCTCAGACCGCTGTCATCTATCCCACATTCATACTCTTGGTTCTCTAATACACAAAGTACCTAGGTTCAAGGGTTGCGCACGATGGATATCGAAGCTTTGAAGGAGCAATGGAGTGAAGTGGAGGATCGTGATGGAGTTCGACTCAGTTGGAATGTCTTCCCAAGCTCCCGCATGGTTGGTCAAGCAGAATCTATCCCGCGGGGTATACGAACTTATATATTATAGGAAGCCTCGAGGCTTGTTGTCCCCATCGGCGCACTCTATACCCCTCTTAAAGAGAAGCCGGATACATCACTCTTACATTATGAACCAGTCATCTGCAAGCAGCCATGTAGATCAGTATTGAATCCTTTCTGGTTAGTTGGCGATGGAAGTGTATTTTTGGACCAAGCTCATTGTCAATAGTCAAGTAGATGTCAGGGCACGTCTTTGGATCTGTCCATTCTGCCTGTCTAGAAACCCTCTCCCACCTCATTACAAAGATATAACTCCCCAAGCGATACCACCCGAACTTCACCCATTGAATACTACAATCGAGTACAGACTTTCGCGACCCGCCCCAAGTCCTCCTATCTTCCTATATGTCGTGGATACGTGTCAAGAGGAGGACAGTCTATCTGCGCTCAAGGAATCTCTTGTCATGAGCTTGAGTCTTCTGCCAGAGAATGCATTAGTTGGTTTGGTGACATTTGGAACTATGGTATGGATATCCTCGCACCCCAAGCTTCACTCTTCCATATTAATCATCTGGTTCTTAGGCGCAAGTACATGAAATCGGCTATACGGAATGTCCAAAATCATATGTATTCAGAGGTAGCAAGGACTATACAGCCAAGCAAATCCAGGAGATGCTTGGACTTTCGGCTGCTGGATTGAGGCCAGGCATGCAACAACCACAGCCTGGTAGACCGATGCCCCCAATGGGACCTGCCGCTCGATTCTTGCTACCAGTCCAGCAATGCGAGTTCCAACTTACAAAGGCTCTCGAGCAATTGCAAAAGGATCCATGGCCGGTCGCAAACGATCGAAGAAATCTAAGATGTACCGGTGTAGCCTTGAGTGTAGCGGTTGGACTATTGGAGACCTCTTTCCAGAATGCTGGTGGCCGTATTATGCTCTTTGCAGGTGGACCTGCTACTGAAGGTCCAGGCTTGGTGGTCGGTCCTGAATTGAGAGAGCCAATTAGATCTCATCATGATATTGACAGAGACAATATCAAATATTACAAAAAGGCTCTTAAGGTATGTTCTCCGATTTTTCCCATAGTTAATACTAACTAATGAATGCAGTTTTACGACAATCTGGCCAAGAGAACAGCACATAATGGACACATAATAGATATATTTGCCGGATGCTTGGACCAAGTCGGCCTCCTTGAAATGAAGGGCCTCTCAAACTCAACTGGTGGTCATATGATCCTGACGGATAGTTTCACATCTTCTATGTTCAAGCAATCGTTTGTTCGTGTCTTTGAAAAGGATGGCGATGATAACCTACTGATGGGATTCAATGCTTCTTTGGAAGTCTTGACTACGAAGGAATTAAAGGTTACTGGATTGATTGGTCATGCGGTATCAATGAACAAGAAATCAACCTCGGTAGGAGAAACAGAATGTGGTATTGGTAATACTTGTTCATGGAAGATGTGTGGTATCGACCCTAACTCTAGTTACGGAATTTATTTCGAAATTGCTGGTCAAGCCGGTCCAGCCCAGCACCAACAAGCACAAGCAAAGGGTATGATGCAATTCCTCACATACTATCAGCACTCCTCGGGCCAATTCCACCTTCGTGTGACAACAATCTCTCGCAACTTGAGTGGACCAGCTGGGGACCCTGCAATTGCACAATCCTTTGACCAAGAAGCCGCAGCAGTTTTGATGTCCAGAATTGCAGTATTCAAAGCCGAGGTTGATGACGGACCAGATGTTCTACGATGGGTGGATAGAATGCTCATCCGCTTGTGTTCTCGATTCGCAGATTATCGAAAGGATGATCCTTCATCTTTCCGACTTGAAAAGAACTTCACACTTTACCCTCAATTTATGTTCCATCTCAGGAGAAGTCAGTTCTTGCAAGTATTCAATAACTCACCAGATGAGACGGCATTTTATAGACATGTACTCAATCACGAGGACGTTAGCAACTCTTTGATCATGATACAGCCCACTTTGGACTCCTACACATTCGACCAAGATGGCAGCCAACCTGTTCTACTCGATTCTACTTCCATCCAACCAACCCACATTCTACTTTTGGATACTTTCTTCCATATCCTGATATTCCACGGAGAGACTGTTGCAGAATGGAGGAAAGCAGGCTACCAAGACCAGGAAGGTTATGAAAATTTTGCATCGCTTTTGGAACAACCCAAAGAGGATGCTAGAGTAAGCACTTTCACTTGCATGAATTTAAACATACATTATACTGACCAGAATAGGATTTGATTACCGACCGATTCCCCTTGCCACGTTTCATCGTTTGCGATGCTGGTGGTTCCCAAGCACGTTTCTTGTTGTCTAAACTTAATCCCTCTACTACCCATACGACGGGTGCATATGGTGGTGTAGGTGCACAAACAGCACAGACAATATTTACTGATGACGTCTCTTTACAAACTTTCATGGATCATCTTATGAAGTAAGTCATCTCAATCTATACTTTCTATTCAACAGTAGAACAAAGCTGACCCCTTCTTCTCACACAGGTTGGCTGTAAGTGGAACGAATTAAATTGCCGATGAGTAATTCTACCAAAAAGAAAAATGGAGGGTGGGAATTTGAAGCTTTAAGGGCGCAGTTTTACGATGAGATTTTATCAAGAATTCATTGACTTGATTGTGATCTTGATCAGGTATAAAAATAATAGTCATTAGATCTTCCAACCAATGACTTGACTACTGTGATATGTGACCGAACTGACATTTCGATACCTACCTATAATTGTAAGATGTTCATAATATCTCTTCTTAATTGGTAAAAAGAGGCCTCTGATGAAGAATAATTTGAATTTCTTATTTACGTCGAAACGTTCGAGTTCTTCTATAAGCTTGATTTTAATGAAAAATAATCTTTATTCTATATTTTTAACGAAATACCTAGATTAAGTACCTACCTAGTTAATATATATATATATACACAAAAAGTATTTTATTATCCTATTTATATGGGTATTTTCAAATACAAATTCAAGTAATCTTGAATCTCTAATTAATCAATAAATTAGAAAGACGCTGATATTATTTGCATATAATACGATATTTATATATTATCTCCAGCTAATTTTTTGATATTGCAACTCGGGTATTGTTGTAATAATAAGTTAATCAATCAGCCTTGTTGAACCCCCCGCTATTTCCTAAAGATCAAAATCGGGCATGGGCCCATCTTGATTAAGGCCGCCAGCCCCGTCTAAAAAAGGACTAGCTAGGTTAACCGAAAGTCCTCCCACACAGAGTAAATTCAAAATCTGCGAATTGAAGTTTTGATCTTAACAGAATCAATCGTCGACACTATTCCCACCTAACCGATTCCATTCCACAGTCACCATGCGTAAGAGCCCAGTATCTTGATTTAAAGATGGTCCATTGTAGCTAACAAGTTGAATTTAGCTCCAAAGTTGGACCCCAATGAGATCAAGATCATGTATGTTACCACCACGAAAAAAAATATTCAAGATTTCCCTAGATTTCCCTAGCGACAGCAAGATACGAAATGCGACCTACGCCATCAATCCTACAATCGAAACATGCTAACGAAGTCTCAATAGCCACCTGAGAGCCACTGGTGGTGAAGTCGGTGCTTCCTCAGCATTGGCTCCCAAGATCGGTCCTCTTGGTTTGTCACCAAAGAAGGTCGGAGAAGATATCGCAAAGGCCACTGGAGACTGGGTATGCATACCTCGCACAACAACATAGGACTCGAGAGCAAAAACTTACAGATATGTGTTATTTAGAAAGGATTGAGAGTCACCGTCAGACTCACCATCCAAAACCGTCAAGCTGCTGTTTCCGTCGTTCCATCCGCCTCTTCCCTCGTCATCAAGGCCCTCAAGGAGCCTCCCCGTGACCGCAAGAAGGAGAAGAACATCAAGCACAGCAAGTCTATCACTCTCGATGAGGTTATTGAGATCGCCAGAACTATGAGATTCAAGTCTCTCGCAAAGGAGTTGAAGGGTACCGTCAAGGAGATCTTGGGTACTGCTTTCTCCGTTGGTTGCCAGGTTGATGGAAGAAGCCCAAAGGATGTTAGCGACGATATCGAGTCTGGAGAGATCGAGAGTGAGTACTGTTCAGAGAAATCTATATGATATTTACTAACTTGATCAATTAGTCCCTGAGGAATAAATCAAAATTTAATTCGTTCTTCGCAATGTTTCACGGACTACATACTTCACAATAGGCTGGGGGAGCAATGCCAATGATTCAACAAACCAATGTGCTATCTCATAAATGGTGATTCCTCGATTTACAGTTAACTTACGCGTGAATTGATGTGAATGTCCCAAAATATGAGAATGCCCATGAGAATGGCCGAGAATTCATAAATACCGAAAACGGAAGGCCTGGTCCTGACACTGGCAGATAATATCTGTCAAGCATCCAGGCATATAACTTCCCTTCCATATAACCAGCCCACCAGCAATACCCGTCGCCACTTTGGGCCGACGCCTTCTCTTCCTCTAGGAGATGGTTCGAAGCGTGCCCAGGTGGTATTCGCATTGTCTCGAAACGAGAGAAATTGCCAGTATTTTCACCACGACATGTCCATCTTCCGAAGTGGTTGTAATGGTCCATAAATTATTGATTAACACATGGATTGATTTGTCCGGCTATGGGAACCTTCGCCTTATATTCGTGACTGCATATACTCACTCATCTTGACAGATTGTAGTTATACGATTCGACGTGCGTATACCAATTGGGGCGTAGTGACATCTCATTGGTTTTACGCAGCGATGATCACAACAGGGGGCAGTGCACCAAACGGATGATGGTGATGATGGAGGGGTGAATGGGATTTTACGACTCCGAAGTGCCATGAAAATTATTTTGGCCGAGTAGATTAAATTCTTTTCAATCATGACCATAATAGGCTGATGCATTCAAATGTCTTGATAGATAGCGTGAATGGTTTGGAGGATGAAGTTGTGAAATCAAATTAAATCAAATTGAATTTTAAAGAAAGAAAGAAAGAAAGAAAGAAAAAAAATCATATTATATTATATTGGTTCTCTTTCTCTTTCTCTTTCTCTCCTACATACAGGTTATATATGCAATATTGCATTAAATCTCCAGAGACGTAATTAAAGGCCAAGTGTGTTGAAGAATTCACCAGCATTCGCAAGTTACGCTGACTCCTGCTGACGCGTGAAGAAGGAAGGGATTTTCTCGGTGTGATGGCAATATGTAGCTGAGCGGCATTTCCAAAGGTTGCTTTTGCTCAATGATTGGTTACTTGGGCTGTGAGGGTTTCCTTTCCCTTCCTTGTCTTTTTATCTGTGCTTGGTTGCTTAGTTGCTTGGTTGCTTGCTTTCCCTTATTTTTCTGCAGGTAGAGTTGGATGATTGGATGGATGGATGGATGGTTGGTTGGATGGATGGGTGGATGGATGGATGGATGGATGGATGGATGGATGGATGGATGGATGGATGGATTTCGATGAGTGTTTCTTTATATTTATTTATTTATTTATTTATTATTGTTTTACGTCTATATGAGCTAGCTAGACTCTTGACCTCCCGAGGGGTACTAGAGACGGGTGATACACTAGTGGGTCGAAGACCCAAGAGCTCACCACTTAGGTACGTATAGTACGTCGTCGCTAGGTTGAAGCACTGAGGCCGCCTCCTCCCGGCGGTCTCTCACAACTCTAGCTCTGTTGGGCAGCCTCCTTCCGCCATTTGAGGGAGCGTCCTGCATTGAAGGGATTAACCTTTGCTTGTTACATGAAAAAGAATGTCGGGCTATACAGCAATCGCACTGGTAGGGAGTGCTAAAAGAGCAGTTATTACGTAGTGTTTCTTTATATGAGGGATTGATTGAGTAGGTATTATTATATCAAGTAGGTAGGTAGGTACTTGGGTATAGATGTAAAAATAATCTTAGAATAGTAAGAGTAGTAAGAATAATAGGAATAATAAGGATAAATATAAATGAAATGAAATGAGATAAGATGTATATATGTTTATTTATTTATTTATTTATTATTTATTTATTTAATGATAATGATAATGATAGTAAGAATAATAATAATAATAATAATAATAATAATAATAATAATAATAATAATAATAATAATAATAATAATAATAATAATAATAATAATAATAATAATAATAATAATAATAATAATAATAATAATAATAATAATAATAATAATAATAATAATAATAATAATAATAATAATAATAATAATAATAATAATAATAATAATAATAATAATAATAATAATAATAATAATAATAATAATAATAATAATAATAATAATAATAATAATAATAATAATAATAATAATAATAATAATAATAATAATAATAATAAAAAAAAATAATAATAAAATAATGATTCGTATTATACGAGGGATATCAAAGTCTTTTTCCTTCTTTTTCTATTTTTCCTTTTAGGGGATTATTAAGTTAAAACTCGGGAGTTAAGATAAGTTAAGCCAAGTTAAGCTTAAGCTTTATTAAACCCTAGTTAATCTATATATATTAGGTATTTATTTATCTATTTAATTTATAGATATTAGGTATTAGGTGTTTACTTATCTATTTACTTTATAGGTATTAGGTATTTATCTATTCATCTATTTATCTATCTAATAATCGATCTATTCATTTATCTGTTTATCTATCTATTTATATTTGCTTAGATAAGATAAAGAGAACAATGGATGTATATCATTTTTCCCTAGGTGGTTGCCATTAATTGGTTCTTAATATTGAAGATTTGTTTATTTATTCATTCGATAATCTACTAGGTATATAGTAGGTAATCTGTAACATACACTTATTATTTAGCTTAGTAATTGGCTTAGTAATTAGCCTAGTCAGCAGGGGCCCATATATATACTATATCGGGCCCCACCTGAATACCTCATCTCTTTTATACAACTCAAAGTCTCACATAATCTAATCTAATACAGGTTTCTGATAAATCGATGTTGAATGTTGGAATTTCTTTTTTAGGTTGCCTGTTCTCGTTTTGATCTTTTGGTTTCGGTTTTGGTTTTTATATCGTTGTTGATGTTGTTATTAATATTGTTGTTGGATTACAGATTATAGGATTATAGGATTATGGGATTTATTGTTATTAGGGATGAAAATGAAAATGAAGCAGATGGAGATGGAGATGAAGGTAGATATAGAATTTTGGTAAGTAGGTAAGTAAATCGATTAGTTGGAGATAATTAAATAGTAGATAGATAGTAGATATTATTCATTTAAATATAATATTTAATGATTCAATAATTGAAATATTCAATAATTATATTTATATCTATTATTTATTATTATCTACTTAAAAATAATAGTTACATATTTAATAATTATATATATACTAGATATATACTTAAGTATTATCTACTTATTTATTCACTTATATATATATAAATACCTTTTAAAATAAAATCGTTAAATGCCTTTATTATTATTAATATTAAATAGTACGAATTAATACTAATACTAATACTATTAGTCTTATTCTTAACCTTATTAATATAAATATATTTATCTAATATACGATAATATTATAATATAAATAACATCTTGAAGAAAATATATTCTTTTTACTATTAGTTACTAATATCTACTACCTAGGTACTTTTAAGTAATGATCTATTAGACATTCTTTATTAATCATTCTATATATTTTTTTCCCCTTTTCTTCATTTATTATCATTTAATTTAATTTGATTTTATTGTATTTTATTGTATTTTATTGTATTTATTGTATTTTATTGTATTTTATTGTATTTTATTGTATTTTATTGTATTTTATTGTATTTTATTGTATTTTATTGTATTTTATTGTATTTTATTGTATTTTATTGTATTTTATTGTATTTTATTGTATTTTATTGTATTTTTGTATTTTATTATATTTCATTGTATTTGTTTTATTTTATTTTATTCCATTTTATTACCTCGAACCTAACCTTCCTTACTCCCTCCCAACCAAACCCATTAGCCTACCTACCTACTTATTACTTCCTTAACCTTTACCTTTACCTATCGCTTCACTACCTTTCCCAAGTTTCGACTTTTCGACTTTTCGACTTATCCAGTTAAACTTCTAAATCTCCCACGCTGCTTGTCTTCCCCTACTCTCTCTGTCCGTATTTGGTCTAAAGTCTTGGGTATTATTGAAAAAAGGTTTTTGGCTCGCTGTGCTTTTACGATAAGCCTTGCAACGCATCCGCATCATTTCACTGCACTCATCCATCCACTACGAATTGGCAGCTCCACTTCGACCGTTTTGCAAGACCAGGGCCAGGACCAGGACCCTCAAGGGCCAAAGAGCTTCTCATCAACAAAATTTACTTTGATTTCTTCGAGGACACTTCATATAAACGCCGGTACTGCCGCGACATCGACACGACTGCCCTCGGGCTGCTGCATACCTATTACAAGCAGAAATGAGCAAAAGAGAAAACAATTCCCCTCCTTCGTGCAGGTATTGGCACACCTTGGTATTAATGAATCAACGTCTAGTTTCATTCTATGAATCCATCTTTTGCAATATATACCCAGTTGCTTCCCCCCCAGATACTAAACTCACCAAGTAATGAAAGATGAATCCTCAAGTTGCTCGAAATTATCCTTCGCAGCAGTTGGGCGCAACTCCAGGATATGGAAACCCTCCATTCGAACCGTCCCCTCAGACTGGAAGACCCGATCGACCTGCACCGTTGCCATATCGAAGCTCTAGAATTCTTAACGCCTCGTCCACGCTCGCCCCTCCTCATCGTGCATATCCAGTCGATAGCAGCGAATATCAGAGACCCATATTGGTTGGTCGCAGTATATCAGATCAAGAATTTGGTGAGCAACACATGCTGAGACGGAAGACACCAAATGGTACACTGGCCGCGGGGTATGATGGAACTCCTGTGCAGTGGTCTAGCAAAGCACCTGCTTTGAAGCACGTTGTACTTGATGCTTCGGGAGCGTCGACATTCTCAGATGGGTTGAATGGCATGGCAGGTACGGGTTGGAACTTCAATTCGCCCAATAATTTCAATAACCTTGATCAACAAGTAAATAATACATCGCCGCAGAATTGGACAACTTTCCCCCCTCCTCAGAATAATTTTTATAATTCCCCGGCTATGTATCACCTATGCACCAGGTCCCCTTCATACTTCTCACCAACTGGGTTCTCGGTTCCAACAGCACGCCAGCCATCTTACCAACCTGGCCCTGGCCCAACGGCCTCCAACGATGGTGGCTTGTACGGACCGTACTGGCCAGATGGAAGCTATACCCCCTATCGACCAGCGGCTTATAGAGAGATCACACATATGGAGGACATAACTTTCAGCACATAAATCATGCATCGGACCATTATGGAGGCGTGCAACCTTTACGCCAATCTGAATTGAACAATACTAACCCACCATTTCAGAGGGATTTACCATTTAGGCAAATGAATGATCACGCTCAGTCATATGATTCTTTGCCACATAATTTGTATCAAACTGGCGGCAGCACCAATGGGGTCTTCTCAGGTCCTTCACGTCATTCGGCTCAAACACTGAGCAGGGCTGGCAATGCCCAATTCAAGGAAAAGACCCTTTCCTGGGCGCATACTATTTACGTAGATCTCTTGGCCTATTTGCATCAAACGAAAAGGGACAGTCGACAAAACCGACTATCTCATGGATTGAAACCTTATGCCAAAAGCGTCATTTACCCTAAAACCACCGAGACAGCCGAGCTCAAGTTTTTCTTCACCAGGGAATTCCCATGATGGTATTCCTCCGAGGGGTCATCGGCCAAGTCTTAGCCACCGCGCTTCTTATGGTTTCACGGGTTCGTCGGAGGGGAGATACTCACGATCGTTAAATCAAGTGATGGGAGCCCCACATTATGTGTCTTTCCAGTCTTCGCAGCTTAACTCGGCATCCCCACCAGCTAACGCCCAAGAAGCATTAGATCTTCTCACGACCCTTTGTGAGGAGAGCAACTGGACTTGGATTGACGGTATGTTGTTGGGAGGGTGTCTTGCATATGGATTAGAGGATTACAATAGAGCGCGGGATTGGTATGAGAAAATAATAGTCATAGATCCAAGGTATGTTGTAAACTTTTATTCCTGCGACACACAAGCTGACTACGATCCCAGACATGTGGAGGCAATTTCAAACCTGGCGGCTACACTTTTGTGCTTGCAGAGACGCGATGAAGCAGAAGCAAATTGGCGAAAATCCGTTAATCTCCGCCCCAATTATTTTGAGGCTGTTGAGCATTTGATAGGTCTTCTTTGTGGGGATCATCGAGGCAGTGAAGCTGTTGCTATTATTGAGTTTGTTGAACGCTCTCTACGGATTTCAAAACTGGATGATCACCATGATCACTTTAGCGAAACATCGAGTAATACGGATCGAGAATTTCATGACTTCGCGAGCGCAACTTCCGATACAATTGTCGACTATGACGATAGAGATCATTCTTTGACATTTAATGATAGACTTGAAGAGAGTTATGAAAATATTGGTTTTGGTTCAAGTGGGTTTGCGATACCTGGATCTGATAACGGTCGAATTCTAGCTCTTATACATGCAAAAGGCAATATGCTATACGCTCTCGGCGATGTTAGTGCGGCCTCTAAAGCTTTCGAGGATGCAGTTGTTATCAGTGCAGGCAAAGGAGTGGGTGGGATACAAGGGCTTATCCGCAGGATTATCGATAGCTTGTCCCTTGACTGTTTTCCCGGTATGCGCACTGAGCCCGCCTCTCTCCATAGCCCAGCGCCAGCTTCATTGCCCTTACTCTTACCTCCCGACAAAGCTCTAGATGCGAAAACCCTGGTGTTTCCCAGGAATGGTGAACTCCCTGGTCTTCGATATGTTCCTCAAGGCTTAGCTCAAAAAGCTGCCATATCTACCACCAGTAATTCTCTGTTATCTTTGGCCAAAATATTCCAAGATGCAATGTCAAACAGTACATCTCAGCGGATTTCAAAGATGCCTACAGGTGTGGGAGATATCCTCGCATTGTATTATTTATCTTTATCCCTACAACCTAGTCCATCAACAGCCAACAACGTTGGTATTCTCCTTGCAAGCGTACAACAGCCTGCCGCTCATCGTCCTATTCCATCTCGAGACCCCACAGGCTCTACTACAATACCTGGAGTCGTTCCTGGCAGTGGCGTTGCGCTAGCACTTGCTTACTATAATTATGGATTACTGTTAGATTCAAGACATGCACATCTCTACACTAACCTGGGAAGTCTACTTAAGGATATCGGTCAGCTTCCTGCTGCGATCAAAATGTACGAGAAAGCAGTACATTGCGATGGGACATTTGACATTGCTTTAGCGAATTTAGCCAATGCTGTCAAAGATCAAGGACGTACAAGTGATGCAATAGAGTACTACAAAAGAGCTGTGAAGGTGAGTCCAGACTTTGCGGAAGCAGTTTGCGGTCTTTCCAATGCTCTAAATTCAGTCTGTGACTGGAAAGGACGGGGGGTGTCATACTCGATGGTGGCAAACGAGATAGGTGGCATGTAGACGATGTTGGAATGATAACAGAAGCGAATCCAAATAAGCATGGCGGGGGACTAATGAAACGGGTTGTTGATATTGTCGCCAAGCAATTGAGAGAAGGATCGACTTGGGGTCGAGGAACTTTGCAGGGTCAAGCGTTTCCCCATTTTCTTCAACAGCTTGAAGCTGCTGATTGTGGTGGTGAGTGGTCACCTGAAAAGAGAGAAAGTATTCAGACAGCCCTGAGCGCTTGGGCTGGACATCGCTGGGAGGGTGCTCGAATTGTCCGTTTGGTTGAACGTGCAACTAAACGTGCCACTCATCGATGGTATGTTGACAGACATGTCAAGAAAAAGGAATACTCTCCTGGCTTTTACCCTCGTCCCCATTTTCCAAGTAGTCTATCGATACCTTCGGCGCCTACTGTGTTACCGTTTCATACTTTCACCTGTCCATTATCTGCAAAAGATATACGTCTCATTTCTCAACGAAATGCCTTAGGATCTCTTGTTCTACGTTACGATCTCCTTGGATGCAGGGTTCCGTATTTCCACCACCTTCACCCCCAAGACCTCATCTTAACGTTGGATATGTTTCTTCTGATTTCAATAATCATCCTTTGGCTCATTTGTAAGTATTTGTCATTCTTTGGTTTTTCTATACTTATAACATTTCAGAATGCAATCTGTCTTTGGATTTCATAATCCTTCCCGAGCGAAAGCATTTTGCTATGCTACAACTGCTAGCGACAACTCTATTCATAGACAACAAATCGAACGCGAAGCTCCGGTTTTTCGTGATGTCAGTTCATGGACTGCCGATCGATTAGTGAATCAAATCGTTCAGGATGGTATTCATATCCTCATAAACCTTAATGGATATACTAGAGGTGCTCGTAATGAAGTTTTTGCTGCTCGTCCAGCTCCTATTCAAATGTCTTTCATGGGCTTTGCTGGAACATTAGGAGCTGAGTGGTGCGATTATCTCTTGGCAGATGAAACGGCAATCCCGCCTGGTACATTACGACCGTGGAGAAGAAATATAGATTTAGAAGATCAAGTGGAAGATGAGCAGTCTATTGATGAAGACCGTTGGGTATATTCGGAGAATATCATATTCTGTCGGGATACATTCTTCTGTTGTGATCATGCTCAGTCAGAACCAAGGGATCAACAAGCATCATGGGATGAAGAACAGATTACTAGATGGAAGATGAGAAAGCAACTTTTTCCGACTTTGTCTGACGATGCTATTATCCTTGGGAATTTTAATCAGCTTTATAAGGTATTTCATCAATAAGTCTACTTTCTTCTTTGAGTCGTGCTCATTAATATTAGATTGAACCCACCACTTTTCCGTACCTGGTTGAAGATTTTGGATAAGGTTCCAAAGGCAATTCTTTGGCTTTTACGCTTTCCTGATCTCGGTGAGAGTAATCTTAAAGCTACAGCACGAGATTGGGCAGGAGAGAGTGTTGCATCACGAATTTGGTTTACAGATGTCGCACCCAAACATCAACATATTTCCCGAGCACGAGTTTGCGATCTCTTTTCTTGATACCCCTGAATGCAACGCTCATACAACAGCTGCAGACGTTCTCTGGTCCAGTACACCATTACTTACTTTACCACGTTACAAATATAAAATGTGTTCACGTATGGCAGCATCAATTCTTAAAGGTGCATTACCTCGAGGTGAAGAAGGTAAAAGGGCTGCTTCGGAACTGATCGCAAAAGATGAGGAACAGTATGAAGAATTTGCAGTTAGACTTGCGAAAAACTTTCATTATGATACGAATAAGGGGTATGGTGTAGGAAGGGGTAGATTAGGGGATTTAAGGAGATTGCTTTATGAAAGTCGATATGATTGTGCACTTTTTGATACGAGGCGATGGGTTAGGGATCTCGAATGGGCGTATGAAGTTGCTTGGAGGAGGTGGGTTGATGGTGAGGGAGGGGATATTTATATTCGTTAAGCTTGGATTTGAGTTGGGGGCGCTAAGATTTATGAAATAATACATGGATGCTTTACGGTGATGGAAATTGTACTGCGGTGGGCTTGGAGTCGCTCAGGCGTTCGTATTCAAATAAATTCTAGCGATGTATGGAGTCATTACGGATGGCATTTTTGGATATTATATCACCATGGATTGGGTGGCGATGGTGGTGATGGGTTTTTGGTAACCTAGGATGTGTATGGTTAGATATCATCTGGATTGGATTGGATTGGGCGGGTTGGATGGATGGATGGTTGGATTCTGGGATATACTCAAAGGATATAGGATATAGGAAAGACGAAGAGGGTTCTCATGTTGGGGCGTTTTTGGTCTTTTTTTTTTCTCATATTTCATTCTTCTTCATCTGATTCTTTTAATATATTTGGGGGGGGGGGGTTTAAGATTTGTGGTGGGTGGTGGTGAGGTTGGAAGGGGTTGGTTTATTGAAGATTTATCGGGCATTAAGATTTTAAGAGGTTTATTCGTGTGTGTGTGTGTGTGTGTGTGTGTGTGTGTGTGTGTGTGTATGTGTGTATACAACCGAATAGTCAGTCAGTCGAACTGGCTGACTGAACTATGTAATCGATCGATTGATTGATTAATAGTGGCGTTTACTTACCTATCTACCTACCTACCTACCTTGACTTGACTTGACTTTATATTTTCTAGAGCAGAGAGAAGGGCAGAGAAGGAAATTCGGAGATCTAGGGTATGTGTGTGGAGTGGGTTTGTATGATTGGATTAAGAGATGGGAAGATATTCTTTTAAAAGGAGGTAGGTCTTTGAGAGAAGCTTGATGTTTTTTTTTTGGATAGCGATTTAGGCATAGGGTTGAAATGTGTTTGAAATGAGGTAGGGGTTTGTGATGGGCATGGGGATGTTAGGTATGATTTAATAGAAAGAATAATTCTTGATTTTTCACTTGGAATGTTGGATGTGCTTGATGCATGACGTTATGAAAAATAATGAGACTTCAAACTGTATTCACATCAATTTCAAATCATCACATACAAAACTCAAAATATCAATCACACCAAAGAAGTCATATATATCCATGAACTCCATTGTAAAAAACAAATTGGTATATCAATGACACAAAAAGCTTTTGATATTCATTCATCAAGCCTATCTATTGCGCCAACCATGTTTGTAAACCCTTCAGAATCCCATCTTACAAAGCTTGAATAATTTAATACTCAGCAGAGCTTCCTTGTGGGAACTCAAAGACAACACCACGACCAGTCAACTTCTTGTAAACATCAGAGTAGGTATCAAGTCTGTGGTCAACACCTCCCTTCTCCTTCTCATCGAGGATGACCTTCAAGATCTTGCTTCCATCCTCCTTGGTACGGAGACGCTTTCCAACGATCTCAACTGGGTAGACGATGTCGGTTAGGATAGCGTCGTGAACAGCAGTCAAAGTTCTGGAACGAGGACGCTTTTGGGTGAGGGAGGTTCTGGATCTGTTGGATCTCTTTGGGCGGGGAAGGATACGACGTCCAGCGAGGATCAAGACGTGACGGTCAGAGAACTTCTTCTCGAGTTCACGAGTAAGACTATTTCATTATTAGTAATAGATAAAACATACATAGGATAGAATACATACCGTTGTTGAACCTTGTGGAAAGCTTGAAGGGAAGGAACGGGGACAAAGATAGCAATAGCCTTCTTGCCGTGGCCAACTTCAATCTAAAATTCGATCAAAGTCAGCATGCGATCTCCAGTCATTTAAAAGACATGGTCCGCAGCCCGTTCGATTCCAATATCAAATCCGACACCCCAACTCCCAATTGTATAATGTATCTTCATCAATTCCATTTCATCTACCTCAATTGACCAGAGTATCATTTTCCATCGTTTTTGTTTATATTTCGAAACCTTCAGAAGAAAAAGTGATACCAGTATTCAATATTCGTGGATGAAATGTCGTCTAGTATACTGTATACGAAAAGAAATGGAAATGTCGGAAATGATTTGTAAAAACATCGAATGTCGAAAATAGCTGCATTCCAATATTGCGATTTTGAGAAATGTGAAAGTGAGGTCAAGCAAGCATACAGTACAAGTATACTCGCAATGCCATAGCGGTCTCCACAAACACTCTCGCCAAATCTCATATCAATCAAAAGCACAAGGAAAAACAAATCTCACCTCCTTAGCAGAAGAGAATTGAAGAGGTCTCAAAGCCGCCTTCAAATCTGGAGTGTTGGACTCGAGATCATAAAGAGCACCAGCAATGCTGGTCTCAAGCTCTGATGGGCTTGCGTGCGAAGGGCTGGTAGCCACGATCTTGTTGAGGGCAGACATTTTGGCTGGGTGTCGATTGTCGTGATGGATGGGAATGAAGAGATTCGAAACTTTTTTGAGAGGGAAGGGAAATTGAGATTGTGCGAATTGTTTAGCGAGGAGGCTAGAGAGTTTGAGGCTAGTGGGTGCTGGGGCGAATGGGAAGGGGAATATATGTGGGGCATTTAATGTAGTTGTTGTTAATATTTTTTAAATATAGTAAATCAATGAATTATATTCTAAAAAACAAGTTTAATATATAAAAAAGAAAAAGAAGAGAATCCAAATATCAATATATACCAAAATAAAATGAAATAATACGACGATTATATTATTTTGTATTTATTATAAAAGCTAATCTTTATTAATAACTAATTAAGGTATTAATATAAGAAGGCTATATAGTCCTTTCGACGTCGATAACGTTATAAATGTCGCTACTATAATAGTCCGGTATTTTATATTAAAAGTAATAACGAATGCTATAAACATATAATATACTTAATACAATAAATTCTAAGATTCTTAATAAGTACTAATTTATATTAAACTATTCTAATAGTTTTTATCTTCTCTTTATTAAATCAACTAATTATAAAGTATAATTAAACAAATAAACAAACAAACAATAATCATTAGCCAATCAGCCAATCAACCAACCAAACAACCAACTCTTCTCAATAAACCAACAATTCGAATTCGAATTCCCTCCCCCCCCTCAAGCTCTAAATCCAATCCAGTCCACTCCAATCCAACACATATCCATCACTCCAAATCCCTCAAATATATAAATTAACATCAACCCTTTGCCCCGCTCCCCCTCCCCCCTCTCTAAACACCCTCTCCCTTTCCGCACCTCTCTCCTCCAATATACAATATCACACCCACACACCCACACCCACCCATTCACAACCCCCCCCCAAAAAAAACCAGCTCAACATCATAAGCATCATAAGATGACCACACTCTACTCCAACTACATCCATCCATCCAGACAGTCAGACAGAGCAAGCAGGACTCTCCAGCCGCATCTACGCCACAGGATGCTCCATCCATCCTGGACCATCCAATCAGTGCGGATATATACAATGCATTCTGTGAACATCGCAGATATGGATGCTAGCGCTACCCATTGCCGTATTATAACATTTGCATTTGCAGTGATAGACATACTCTGTAAATAGACGATAAAAGAAGGGCGACGTATTGAAGAATGAGGAGGGTTAAGCGAGATTGTATTTGTTTAGTCTATTCCGTACTCGAGTACAACGACTCAAAACAAAATGAAATTCGATACCAACATTAGGTGAAGTTCAATATCATCCAACCGACCAGGAAACCATCCATCCATCTATGTATATAATAGCAGTACTCAAATCTATTCACAAAATCCCAGCCAACCCATCAAAACCCCCAACACGATGCTTGAAGGATGTCGGTACCTAAACTTCCAACAGGAATACTATCAGGTACTCATCCATACCCATCCCATCCCAAACCAAACCATTGAATCCCCCATTCCTCAATTTTCGCACAGAAACCGCTTTCTTTCGCTCTAATCGAGTTCAAAATGTTTAAAAATCCATAAACGCCATCCATCATAATGAATCAACCCCAATCCCAAGTCTTGCAAGCCATCCATCCACATGATGATATCTTCTATTCAATTGTAAATCCTCAAAGCCATCTTTCCTTTTCTTTCCTACCCCATTGTTTCTTTCTCTTTCTCTTTCTCTTTCTCTTTCTCTTTCTCTTTCTACCCTACTCACTCGCTCAATGACAGACGAGGTAAAGTTTACCCTCCAAGAACTCCCAAAACTTTCAACTCTCATCACAAAATTAAATCCGCTTACACTCTCTATAATCTCTCAACCCCTCCTCCTTCCACTCTTCCCTTCCCTCTCTTCCCTCATAACACTCTCTAATTTCTCAATCCCCTCAATATCATGCCCAAAATCCATAACAAGAATCTTCGGATCTTGTCCCGTACTAATCATCCTCCTATAATCACTCTTTGCCCCCAAAACCCAACTAGCATGCCACTTTGGAAAATCCAAAAGTAATCTTCCAGATTTCATATCCCAGACCTTAATATCTTGATCATAGCTTCCAGAGATCAATCTCCCACTGATCGAATCGATATGTAAGGATCTGATTAAATTATCATGAGCTGGAATAACCTTTAAGCATTCTCCCGTATTAGCATCCCAAATACGGATGATTTTATCGTTCCCAGCCGAAGCAATATATTTTGAATCCTCAGAAAATTGACTGCAAGCTAAACCCTTGGTATGACCCGAGAATTCTCGAATGTTCTTGCCAGTATCAATGTTCCACAACTTAACTCTGAAATCTCCACTGCAGCTAACAATTGTGTTTCCCCTCATCTGTACTGAATTGACTGGTCCAGAATGTCCACGAAGTTGTTTCAACATCTCACCAGTATGACGATCCCAAACACAGATACTGACATCTTTCGAACAAGTAACGATGTACCTATCATCGAATGCAAGATCAAGTACAGCTGCAGTGTGGTGACGCAAATGCATCATTGGTTTGTATCCTTTTTTGATATCGTACATGATACATGTACTGTCTGATGAACCAGTTACGAGGATTTCATCGTCGTACTGAAGAGACAAGATCGATGCGTTGTGATGGACTGGGAAAGAGGCGGTTTGCGGTGTACTTTGAGCAGTTCGATTATGAACTGGACCAGTCGAATAGTGCTGAGGAGTGCCATCACTAGCAGTCATGAGAGATGGATCGTTTATAACTTCTGGAGGCCCAATAACCAAGCTGCATTTATAAGTCTTCAAATCCCACACACGAATCGTTCTATCTCGAGAGCCCGTAATGATTTTCGACCTATGAATATGTTAGTGACTATCTTGATATGTGAATCGGCAGGAAAAACATACTCATCAAATTGTACGCAATAGACACTATCTGTATGCCCCATGAGGTAGGTTGCTGTTGTCTGACCAGAAATCCATCTCTTCTCCAAATTTTGCTTGATGCGATATACATCTTTCCAATCCGTATCAGGATGTAACGCTGGAACACCTAGTCCCGATCCTGGTTTCACTCTCCCACTCATAGCATATGCCGTTGATTTCTCTCTCAAGAAAGCTTTTCTCCAAACATGCTGTGACCCTGCCGTAGATGCCCATTTTCGGCAAACCAATTCCACATTTAAAAGCGAGCGATGATCCAAATGTGCTAAGATCTGAATGGAAAGTTCAGTTGGAAGCGTCGCGATGAAATCTACCCGACTGATTGACGCATCCTGAGTTTGGGCTGATTCAGCAGTCGAAGTAACCGCTATACCAATAGCACTTTCCCTATCATTCTGTTGTGTATCTTCTGATACTAAAAATTGTCGATTCTTAAAGAGATTATGCGCAGCTGCCGTGGCTCTTGCAGCTCCACCCGTTCCAACGGGTATAACAGGAGGTGCCCCTCCATATCCAGGTATCGGTGATGCTATATCTGAACAAGAATCCACAGGACCATCAAGGGTGAGCTGTGATGGTAATAATCTCGAATTTCTATTAAAACTTGCAGCTTGTCGTAATCTGTGCCATGGCGAGGAAGAAGATGGTCGTTCTTCTATCGTATGTGAATGTCGTCTCTTTCTATTCTTGATCGACACTGAAGCGCGTCTGAGTAAACCTCTAAAAGCCACTCCCTCGCCTCGCATCTGAAGGCTCATCTAAATCTTCACCAACTGACAAATCCGACATTCGCTTTGATAGATCGCTTTCGTTAGGGACAGACGCAAGTCGTATTCTGCGAACGGGTGTATGGTTCGCACTGAGTGTAGAATTGTTGGATGAAGACTCCTCGAGAAGATTCCAAATCGAATGAGAGGCAGCACTGAGTGTGCTTTGAGTTTCATATCCATCATTTGGGAAGACTCGAGTCATTGTTGTCGCTGCCGGGAGTAGAAAATTATGGTGGATATATGTAATTATTGAAAATGGCAGATCTTTTTTTAAACGGCCCTTGATTCTTTGAATAATTGGATGAAAAATATGGTTCCTGCAGGGTGAAGTTGTTGTCTAGGGGAAAGAAAGACCAAGTAATAGGCGGTGTGAACTTGGGAAGTTCTGATGTGTATTGTATTGTATTGTAGTGTATTGTATGGTATGGTGGTATTGTATGGTATGGTGGTATTGTATTCTATTGTATGGTGGTATTGTATGGTATCGTATGGTATCGTATGGTATCGTAGGATTGCAGATTCAAGAAGAGAGAAAGGAATGAGATGAAATGAAATAAAAAGATTGATGAATCAAATGAATGTGATGTTGACAGAAGAGAAGTAGAGTAAGGTATAAAATTGGGTGTCTGTTTATTTATTTATTTTTGACTCCAATCATGTAGGGAAGAGAAGAGAAGAGAAGATAAGATAATAAATATCTATCACAAAGGAATTTCTTAATTGGTACTACGATGTACATATATAATATACATACATATATATATATATATATATATATTCATTGGATGATACCTCTCTAATTGTATGTTTCTCAGCTTACCTAGGTAATTATAATATTCCCTCTTAACGAATAAGGGAATTTTTAAAAGCAGGGATGAACCTAAAACTAAGGAGAAGGAGGGTTTAATAATAATAACAATAATAATAATGCTAATTTTGATTATATAATTATTATATGATTATAATTGAGAATAAATAAAGATTATAGAGATATAATATTTATAAATACTTAAGTAATAATAAATAATAACCTGGAAACACTAGATAGATACCTATCTAAATAGATAAAATTATATATAATATTTATAAACGAGAAACCTTAAAAAGTTTATTTAAATCAGTTTTATGATCTACATATTCTAGAAAGCCATTATAATGCAAGAACTGCCTATCTAGGTATTGATTGTATGACGGGAACTATCCATGGACATCAAAGCAACTATTAGACGAAGAACGATAACGGAAAAGGAAAAGAAGAGTAGAGAATCTTATATCAAACTTTCGGATTCGCCGTTTGTTCTAATAAAAGCTGTACTATACTCGTTTACATCTACTGGATGGATCTTTTTAGATCTTTTTCAACCGTTGTAAAGAAAGGAAGGATAAAGAAGTTGAAAGGTTATATTCATGGGTGTATTTATAGATTATAGATTATAGATTATAGATTATAGATTATAGATTATAGATCATAGTTTATAGATTATAGATCATAGTTTATAGATCATAGTTTATATATACTGGTTTTATATACCTAATAGATAGAAGAGTTCTTTTATTGTTAATATATATAGATATAATAAGTAAACCTTTTAAACATTTCTCTTTACTGTATTACTAACCTTGGAACTAATAAGAATAGATAACATCATCATCTTCCCGAGACAATTGAAGGGGTTGAAGGGGTTGAAAGGGCTGAAGGGGGTTAAAATGATTAAAATGGCTAAAGGAAGGGATTAATAAATTATTATCCGAATTAACCTTGAAAGTAGCAGATCAAATTGTTAAATCGATTAAAGCAAATCGCCGCTTTAGTTATTTTGTCCAAAATGTATCGCATTGAGTCGAATGTTGAAAATGGACTTTACCCAAATAGGTATGTATTTCTGTATTTCTATATTTCTGTATTTCTGTATTTCTTAACATTATATATTATATACATCTATGGATTCCTTTCATGCAATCGTTTTCTTTGTCATCATAATAAATAATAAAGCGGCAACCATCTACTTACCTAAGGCACATTATAGATTATCCTAGTATGAATGTTGATCCCCCGGACTAATTTTCATTAGCGTTTCATCAATGCAAAATTTGATTTATTAGCAAATCCATGGATATCAAACAATATTGTGCTTTATTAACTTGAAATTGAAATTCATGCCATAATTCAAGATTCAATCAGTTAGTCAGCCATCAGCCATTAGTCAGTCAGTCAATCAGTCAATCAATCAGTCAGTCAGTCAGTCAGCCATTCAGTCAATCAATCAGCCAGTCAAATCTTTGAAACCATCTTCAGCTACAATCAATCAATCCGTCCATCAAACCATCCAAATTCATCATTCAAAACCAAACATCAAACATCATCAAAACATCAAACATCATCAAACATCAAACATCATCAAACATCGCCCACATCACCCACATCACCCACATCACCCACATCACCCACATCACCCACATCACCCACATCACCCACATCACCCACATCACCCACATCACCCACATCACCCACACCCCATACATCCCATACTCATCCGAACAAACGTTAAAAATATAAAATAATATAAAAAATAAATAATTCAACTTTTCAATAACTCACTAGTCAAGTCTCACACGGAAGAAGCGACCCCCCCCCTCCCCCCAATCCCAAGATGGCCCCACCAGAGTTTCGCCTCCCAATGGTCTATAGCTGGTTTTTCCTGATCATCGAACCTATTTCCGCCCTGTTTGGTGCCTACTACGCATTCTTCCGACCACAAACCTATCTCCAACTAACCGACGCCTCGTCAACCCCATCCGCCACCGATCTACCCCTCAGCACCAACATCACCCTGACTCAGCTCGCCAACCTCTATTTCCTCTTCGCCATCAACGAAGCATTGGTTCTGCGCTCCACCTCGGATTTGCGCGTGTGGAAAACATTGTTGTTTGCTTTGTTGCTGGCGGATTTCGGTCACTTGTATAGTGTGAAGGGATTGGGATGGAGCATTTTATTGGAATGTTTGGGAGTGGAACAGTATCGCTTGGGGAAATGTGGGGTTTGTTTATGTGGGCGTGGCTATGAGACTTGCATTTTTGCAAGGCTGGGGGTTGAATACTGAAAAGGCGCAACAGAAGGCCATTAGGTCTCAGGCTTTAGCGAAGGGGTTGAAGGGGAATTGATGGGAAGGTATCTAGCGAATGATGATTTAGCGAATGTGCTCCCTCGGATGTTCTCACCATTATTTAAAGTTTTCTTGTGTGTGTGTGTGTGTGTGTGTGTCTCGAGGTAATATTCGTGATGCATTCAAAACGTTAGAGGGACAAGAGTTCGTATCAGCCAAACTCGTACAGAAGGCCAGTGCTCTCGTAGAAGTGGTGGAGGTCCCGAGCGTACAAGGTGCGGCTGAACAACGAAAGAGCGTGGGGCGCAATCGGTGACAACAGAGACGAAAAATAAAACCAAATCATTGACGAGAATAATAAGTAATTCCATGCCAATGCTACATCACCGTCATACAAACATCAAATGATAGACTGCACAATAACAAAGGCAAGGCCCTCATTTACCTCCACCTAGCTCTAATTACAGAGCGATAACAATCCATTAAACTGTGCACATATGCATCCCCTCCTCCCCAAAGAAAAGTTACCCATCAGTCCCCCGTCATCCGCGATTAGTTTCCCTCCCCCTTGGGGAAAATGCAACAGAAACCCCCCGATGCATACCCTGAGCATCTCAACCCGGCCGGCATGCGTAAACCAACCAAACTCCACAAGTACACATGTACAGATATACGATCTTCCTTATATACATGTCCCGCATATCCATAATCAATATAGAAAACAATGCACACGCAAAACAACATCCTCCCGCTATCCCACCCGACCCTCCAATCGATCCTCGTCATACACGTCCGAGAATTCATCTCATGGCCGTATCGCCTCCATCTGAATAAGAATGACGAATCTTACTAAGGTATGAAATGGAATGATTCTTTCAGATTATTCTTTTCTCCTCCGTTCGCTAGCTATAGATTTTATGATATTTTTGATCTTTGATCGTGGATCTCTGACTTTTATTATATTTCATTTGGTGTCTCGTGTAAAGATTTGTGTAAAGCGTGCATAGGTCTAGCGGGAATAAATGTCATCTTGGATGGAGTTGTAGATGTGTTTGATAGGTATGAAAATTTTGTGACTGTTTTTGTGTTTATGTTTTTAGATTTTTACTTCTTCACTTCTTCACTTCTTCACTTCTTCACCCACTCACCAAACCAATTAATCAACTCACACACAACTAACATCTCAACCACAAATCAAACCCTTCAAGCTTTATCTCAAGTTTTCAACCCAACGCCCATATCATCATCTTCTTCAGAGATTCGCCAAAGAGGGAAAAGGAGAAGCTTCATCATATGGATTGATAACTCATCTCAGTATCACAATATATAACAATACAATACAATACAATACAATACAATACAATACAATACAATACAATACAATACAATACAATACAATACAATACAATACAATACAATACAATACAATACAATACAATACAATACAATACAATACAATACAATACAATACAATACAATACAATACAATACAATAATACAATACAATAAACAATATAATACAAAACGAATCAAACATAATATACTATAACCTAAAACACGATATGCTATGCTATAATATGATATAATATGATATAATATGATATAATATGATATAATATGATATAATATGATATAATATGATATAATATGATATAATATGATATAATATGATATAATATGATATAATATGATATAATATGATATAATATGATATAATATGATATATGATATAATATGATATAATATGATATATATATATATATGATATAATATGATATATAATATATATAATATGATATAATATGATATAATATGATATAATATAAGAATCAATGCATACAAATATTCCCTAGTTCGATATTGATTAAGTGTTAACTACTAGTATAGATGTAGAGATACTTTACGTTTTGCAACCGAGAGCCTAACGGCATCCAAAAATAGCGCTCGACCTAGCGCCACACCCGACCCTCCCCCCTCCCCCCTTCTCCCCGCTTCACCTCGGAGCCTAATCTGAGGCGCGACCCATAGAGCGCGGCACAACACTCTATACGACGATACAAAAGGCTGCATCCTAACGTAACAACTGCCCTTTTAGCACTCCCTACCAATGCGATTGCCATACAGCCCGACATTCACTCTTTTTAGATATAACAAGCAAAGGCTAATCCCTTCAATGCAGGACGCTCCCTCAAACGGCGGAAGGAGGCTGCCCAACAGAGCTAGAGTTGTGAGAGACCACCGGGAGGAGGCGGCCTCAGTGCTTCAACCTAGCGACGTCGTACGACACGTACCTAAGTGGTGAGCTCTTGGGTCTTCGACCCACTAGTGTATCACCCGTCTCTAGTACCCCTCGGGAGGTCAAGAGCCTAGCTAGCTCATATAGACGTTAAACATAATAAATAAATAAATAAATTATAGCGATTTTGGTGATATATATAAATTTAATAGTTAATTCGATATTTGCTTTTATATATAATAAAAACTATATAATGATTTTTGATAATAGGATTTCCTTAAAAATTTCGTTTTTTTATTATATTATATTTTATACAATTAATAAGAAAATATTGTAATGTTTCGATATTACTGCAAATGCAATTGTTATTAATAGATTTGAATTGATATAAATACAATTTAAAGTATTCGTAGTCTAATTTAAGTTGAAAAAATACATTAACTGTATTTCGAATAAATTCTGTTTAATATTTTGATTTTGAAGCTTATTTTCTATAGAAAGAGTTTGGAGTAAGTTAATGGGGATTGGTTCGATCTAAATCCGTAATAATTGAAAGTATCAAATTATTAATCTATAATATATTCTTTAATGATTATATCTAAAAGCCCAAAACTTGTTTTGTATAAAGTAAATTGTATTGTAATTGCTTCTTTTGCTAGCTTATCTACTAGTTTATTTCCATTAATTAAAGTATAGTTAGAAACCTAATTTATTGAGATTTCTACTTCTTTCGATTTGATAATTTCAACTATTTTGAATACTTTTATTTGATTGGCTTGTTCTGGATAATTTGAAGGGGGTTTCAAACGGTATAATCCTATTTGATTATCCGAATAGACTTTAAACTTTTGACCAATACAAACAATTGAGCTGGCATATTCGATAGCTCTTGTAACTCCGAACAGCTCTCCATTGTACACTAATTGATTAATGCCAATATTGAAGATTTAGTAAGTTATATCTTATCGATATATAAGAAAGCCAGATAATTGTATATACACCAATCTTAGATGTATCGGAAAGTATATCCCCGTTATTGCAATAGAATTTCCACACTATCCGTATACTTGCAGCAAATATAAGATGGTAATATACACAGCGTACTGTGAATGCCAACAAACTGCTATGAAAAAGATAGGAAACCTGAAAGGTAATTTGTGATTCTTCAATTTAAGTCTATACGACAAGCAATATTGCCCCGTGGTATGCAAATAGTAAAAGTTTTCATTCAGCTACGACTCATACAATGCTAGCATATCTCCCTAAATTGTGAATATTGATGCTTCAATGCTCCAAACCACTTTAGGTTGAAGTTGCTTCATTTTCACCCCTCCTTCTTTCAACCCGCCTACTGTCAGTTGCCAGCACCATAATGAAGATGATGCGTGAGTTCTCCTTGTCCATTCCCCTCAAAACATCGTATCCTCATACCAGTAATCGAAATGCACGAAGTTGGCATCTCTGAATAACAGGTCTAGTTCAGTAACTCATTTCTTGTCTGGTAAACGGACCCATATAACACAATCCAAACAGCCATAACTCGAATATAACTTATCTTTCGCCTGCTCACGATATCTGGCCGCATGACTCTTGCGTAGAAAGTGTTGGTTGGAGTCATTGTTAACAAATTCTTAATATTGAAGGGGTGAACGAGTCACAATTTCCAACTCCTCCAAACAATACTTCATTCTCAAATCTTAAATTAGATGCGCAAAATGCTTGATTCGAATTGGATTCATCAATTCAATTCTCATCTTGTGGATATTCCTCTTATGCGCTTCCTCGCAGAAGAATTCTCTAAACGTTGTCTTTGCTCGCTTGAATTGTGCCTTGGCAGCATCATCTTCCTCAGTATTTTGTTCTTCAGTAGCGAGATCTAGGACAAAAGTCGTACAGTTCGGGACGAAGAGCCCAAAATAAGGACTCTCCAAGACGGCCTTCTGAGAGGGAAACCAGCCTCCGATTTTAGATTTGAGCATGGTGCAAGTTTGGGAGAGGTTGTAGAAGATGGCATTAGAGGTATTATTGACGTATTTGACCTGGTTTAAATCAAGCAGATCAACCGTCAAGGGATTGGTCATACAGGCGGAGAAGATGAGGTGGCGAATGATGACATTGGGTTTGCCCAGGTTGCCTAAAGCCTTGATCATTTCGGCTTGGGTGGCGAGATCTTGAATTGGTGATTCAGAAGAAGCGGTCAGTTCATCAGTGATATCTTTGGTCGTTTCTTCTTGATTTTCCTCCATATTCTCATTCTTGGTAATTCTCGTCGTAGTTTCGATAGGCTTGATGGCAAAGAAGTCTGGGACAAACAGTACCAACTCATTACAAAGGCACGACGATGATGTGGAAGCAGTCGATCTTAAGCCGATAGTTGTACCGGAGGTAGTAGTTGCAGAATGCTTAGCAGATAGGAGGGGGCTGCGGATGAGTACAGGATGAAGTCTATTGCTAGACATCATGAATCCCTCTCTACCATATATAACGCGGTATAATCCAATAGAACGTAGGCGCTTCATCTTATGGTTGAACTCTAGATCGACTATGGACCAGCCTCTACCGGCGAAGTTAGTCCTACTGATGAGTGGTCGAGTCTGGAAATTCGTGCACCGGTTATTTTCTTGACTAAGAGATATGGTATCTCAAGAAAAGAGTATCCGTTTAATAGGTTTATCTTTTAGAATTTAAAGAGCAATGAAGTTGGATCAATTGTCAAATCATCAAGCAAATCTCCAGTACGTTAAAATTAAACATGGAGAGAAGAGTTGTTGACGCGTAAAAAAGGTGCGCCTAAGTATAAGAAAAAGGCTCTTGTCTACACATGACTGACAATATATCACTAAAGGCTTACGATAGTAGTAATGAATAGAACGACATGCTAAACACTTGGTGGTATACAAAATTCCTGGTTTTTACGCCAAATTGATCTTGAAATTCGAGTTTTTTTTTTGGCACAATATGACCACTTATGAGCAAGTTCTTATTATGGACACTTTGTTGACGCATTATAGAGAGTATCATCATATCTATCATATTAAAAAGCTTCAGATACAACTACTTGAAGACAAAATTCATCTGCATTTCATCCAAAGCTTCACCAAAGCTTCACCAAAAATTGTTGTCAAGAAACATCACATGATCGGCTATTCTCAGGGGTACTGACCTCTTTCCCATTGAAGTAACTCAAGAGAGCATGCCAAACCTCAATTAATAGGAAAATCACACTGAGAAATTATTCAATAGTGATAACTGCTCTATGACTTTTGGTATCTGCCCAGTAAGAATTGTTTATATTGCTTAGTCGGCAAGGCTTAACCTACCAGCCATTACCCCATCCTTTCCTAACCTTCCTTTTTGCAAATTTTCCTTTTTACCAACCCACCTTTTTTCTTTCATTAACACAAAGGTCAAAACAATTGAACGTAACAAAGTGTTGCCTTTTCAGTGAGTAATATATTGAATCGTTTTTCAAGGCTTACTGAAAAGCCTACTCTATCTTCCTATTCATTTGCAATTCCACGATTTGATAGGAATACATCTTCAAGCTTGGGCTAACACATTCGATCTTCTTGAATAGAAAAAAATCAAAGTAAGACTTTCACCATCTATTTTATCAAGAGAAACGCAGTAGTCTCTTTCTCGGCCTTGGTCTCTAGCTTGCGGTCTTCGTTCCATCAAATTTCTCTAATTTAGAGCTTGAGCTGATCACTTTTTTCATCTCGAACGGAAGCCAATCAACATAGCAGTCGATGTAGGTCTTCCATAATCCTGTTTCATCAAGACAACAGATAGAATCATCATCTCTTGCCTTGATCTACATATTGAATCCCTCATTTCATTCAGAATTCTCTTTCTTAGGATTTGAGCTGACACTTTCATTCTTCTTTCAGCAGGTTCATCCAAGCTTTCTCTTTCGATCATTCGACAGCAATAGCAGAAGTAATCAACACACCAGTAAAAGACTGTAAATAGCACATACGGCCTGGCTAATGGCAATGCAATCGTCGACGCCTCCGCTGCCACTGATGACCTTCAGCGGCGAAAGCTCAACAATAAGAAGATAAACAGGCTTCTGTGGCTGACCCATGATGAGACCTTCCAATCTCGAGAAGAACATCGAAAATAGTCGGTCACAGAGCCCAAAGCCGACTGCCAAGCTAAGAGTAGAATATCCTGACACTTATCAACCATGATTGTTTACTGTCCTTATTATTCGCAGATGAATTTCAATGACAAGAAGATCAAGTGGCTCTGCAGCTCTGTGGCTGACAGAAACATGAGGCCTGTTGACGTCAAAGATACACTTGACTGTAATCAGCCATGGAATACAAAGCAAACATCGGAGCCCAAGGTAAATTAGCATTACGATCCTCTTAAATTTATTAATCACTGACGATATTATTCGCGACTAGGCTCTGATATATTGAATACGATCAAGGTATATACAGTTTCAAGAGTAACTCTAATAATAAATCAGCCTCTCCACACCTACATGAATGATCTTTTTTAATTGTCGATGAAGCTTCATAGTTCATGATGACACCTATCTATCTGTCCAATCCGCAAAAGGGTAGTTACAATCCGAAACTGAACCATTAAAACTGACTGATATTCAAGCTCGACTAACAAAATAGCAGTATTTACTGGCTCGATACAATCAAGAATAGAAGGGCACCTAGCTCAGAAAAACAATCCATTGGCATTGGTATGCGTTCAAGATACGGATTCCCAAGTCAAGAAAACTTAGAAGAGTTCGCAGGCTAAAACTTTATTTCTTTGAGCAACTCACTTTCATACCCAGCTCAAGTTTGCCGCAGAACTTGCCAGAGACTATGCTGAAGCAAATGTTGAGAGTTAGACCCCGAAACCACCAATTGAAGGTAAGACGGATATGCAATCCAAACTATAAACATGCAAGAGATGGCTGATACCTTGTCACCAAAGTAAAGCATAATGCCACGAAGAAATTGATATGCTACTATGGAATGAGTGAATGAGTGAATCAAAAGCAACACAGCTTGTAAGTTGTATTTGGTGTCGCTGACTATCGATTGGACTGACAAAACTAGATTGATGGATAGACCAACTATGCCTAGCTTGGTATCAAGCTGTGGTCGCACATGATGCCAGCGCGATATTTCCGGACAACCAGGAACTTCGTAACTCTACGCGGATAGTTTCATGTTTTGACAATAAATTAGTATGTACAATTCTTTCTACTTGGCGGAAGCTTGGTAAAGCGGCAGCGAATACAAGCTAACAAGAATAGCACAAAGCCAAGATTGACACTTGCATCCTACAGTAAGCTAAGGGCGGTTAGAGTTCCACAAACACAGGCATCGTATACTAGTTCCGTATAGATCATGAGGCCACATTACATTTGTGGAAATCTGCAAGCTATAATATGAGCGAAAAGTGACCCTCTGAAGGAGTCTCGCTGGAAAATCTGCATTCCTGTCCACGTTGAAGATTCTGCTCGTTCAGCATAAATTCAGCCAAAAACTTTGCGGACATTTCTTTTGATGATTTGAGAACCATCCAAGCACCTTGATCGACACAAACTACTCCAAAGTTATTCATTACTCAAAGTTTCCTTGCTCCGTTTGATCTGATCAATAGACTTCTTCTAACATACGCCATTCACATCATTCTACGTCAATCCCACGGTGAGACTTAATCTCATTGTCCTTGTCTTTGCATCTGTCTTTTGTCAATTTTTTATGGAAGAATTCAGTTGTGGCTCAGAGTCAAAGGTGCATCAATCATATTAACATTCCCAATGTTTCGCTTTACACTCTTCTTCTTCCACTGGTCATATCTCTAGAAGGCGTGAAGCAGATACCAGCTGGGGCTCATAAGGAGAGCCAAATCGATCCTTCATCTAGTATCTAATTCTAGTTCGTGTTATTGAAGAGCCTCTAATGAATCTGTCAAGAGATTGCTTTGTTTCTATATGTCATTTTTGGAGGTGAGCCAGCTTCATTCCATGATTACCTTGATTTTCCACATACTGATCATATTTCTAAGCATATCTGAAATGGTGTTCGAGCATCTTTGATCATGATTCTCATACCTGCGAAGACCGAATACTTCTCATCAAAGTCCTCAGAGAGCGAATCAAAAAACCCATCAAGTACGAGAGCCGAGTTTACCCTCGTGATCGACAGACAATCAAAACAGTACAATTCTGCTCCGACCTCCTACTATGGAAGAAGCTTCCTTCTCAACCTTGTGGCTCCAAATTTGACCATGATATTCGCTCTAACCTTTAACCACCCATGCACCATTTCAGGCATTGTCGTGTAAGTTTATTCTCTAGGGCTTTTTCCAATTGAGATTTTCCTCATTGAACAACGGATGATTGCTAACTTCAAGTCAACCTAGTCTTCATTGTCTCAATACGTCTCATCAAAAGGCCAATCAATAGCCATGGCCTTTATTTGGTCGGTGTAGCCGCTACTGAGTTGTTACTCAGCAGAATATGCGACCCAACCCATAGAGCTAGCATTATGGAGATCATAGAGATCTAATGCAGCGTAGTCACTAGTGGAGTTTTGTAATGTTAGGGCTGGCATTAGTTTGCGTATCAATATATCTTGTTTCCTATAGCCGCCCCCGGGCGTGCCAACCAATTCTTTTCCGTGAAGCTCGAGTAATGGATGGCGTCAGTGCATACCAAAACCATGTTCCTAATGCTCGAAACTTTGAGTAGAGGTAGTCAAGCTTAGAAAACTGTCGATGAACAAAGCTCAAATCTCAAAGAGGACAAGGAGGACATCGATTACAGCAGTATCTTTGTTGGAAATGTCGATTACTCTGATTGTCGCTGTAATTGGACCGTAGGTACCTTCCATAATCGTTCTGATAGTTTGTTGTATTGTGAAATTCATCAAACTATCTAATAACCACAAAATATCTGCTAATGCTACGTATACAACAGTTTTACACAAAGCTCTTCAGCTTCTCTATCTTTGTCAACATCAACCTCATGTGCCATATTTAGTGACTTCACTTGATACCTCAGCTAATATATCAAGGGTTCGCACGGCAGAGTCGGAACTCTGCAGTCATAGGCACAGTAATGGAAGCTCACGACATTACAGCAGCTACTTACCAATGTCACGTGATATATAGACAAGAACATATTTGGAGGCTCCAGTTCTGCTATGTAACTGGAACGACCCTTGTAAATCTTGCATGCATGGAACAATAGGGCATCATGGTTAGAAAGTTCTTCGGTGTATATCGCCTCATATACACAGGACAACGATTCCTCATAGAAATTGATTCAGTCCACGAGGCAAAGCTGATGAAATGCGCAATAAAAGGTTGACTGAAGAGAATGAATATGCCCTGGTAGGAGAATTTGCATTGCTAGTCTAGCTTGAGTTAATGAGACTCCAAAGGGTACTGCCAGACAACTAACTATTTTCCAAGTTATCCTCTTTATTAACTCTCTTAACGCATTGAGTAGCCAGGTATAACAAGCCATTCCCAGTCCTGATAACTACTTCAAAATTCAAGCTAGCCTCAGAGTCCTCCCGGGTTGCAATTGTTCATGGTGTTACTTTCTTCCCTTCATCGGGAGTTCCAAATCTCAAATCGAGCAGCACCAACTCAAATTTCTGGAATTATTGTAAAAGGCAGAGAGGAGTTAGTAGGCTTTAGCCAAACTCTCAACGGTATAACTTTCTTCAAGCCCTTCAGTGTTGGAGACAAACTTTTCGATATAAAACAGCGGCATAAATTAAGCAGAGCAAACTGCATGGCTCCAACTCGACAGTGGATGAATCAGCCACTCTTAGACAAGCTAAATTTATTTTCAATCTGGCGGAATACTTCTCCATAGGTCATTTCAGATACCGAGTCTTTGCTACTAAAGCTACATTTCACACCCATCCAAAACACCAGTGGGGGTTTCAGAAGATTCACGGACGAGATACTGGGAGAAAAGACTCAAGATTATCTTCAGATACTAGGAAATGGATGGATTGGAGCGGGCTAGTCAGAGAAGAATAATTTGGAGTATGGAATAGTAAGCGTTTTCAATCTCATTATATCATTTCATGTAAATCTATCGCCTTCTTAGAACATTAGCTAACAGGATGTTGTTAGATAGATCGTCGCTGCTTTACTGTGTAAACCTTTACCGCAACCCCTACAGCTGCTCTACAGTTGCTACGGGCTTCTACCAGCTCAGTTATCAAGCAAGTGACAGAATTAGTTGAAATCTAGCCCCGTAATTGTCGTGAGGCATATTGTTAGGTGTATTTTTTAATTGTGTAGGTTTAGGAAGGGTTGGTGTATGCAGAGTTGAAGAGAATGTATTGCGTTTCTCGTAGCCGCCTTCGGGCATGCCTTTCAGATGATGATTGTGAATAGTTTCAGATACATGATCGAAATGGTGGACAGACTGTTGGTCCCAACCTGGATCGTAAGTGCTCATATGTAAGTCTGATAGGAAAGCTGTTAAACCACGCTAACAGTTCTGGACAGCTTGAGCTCTGACGTATCGGAGATCTGTAGCTTTTTCTTGATTTACTCAATACTTCGATGTGTTTTCGTCTCTGTGTGCGCTCAGAATATTGTGTCTGCTCTATTTCGATTCTTATTATCCATCTAAAGCGTACTCAGACCACTTTATCATGGAACATCCTATCATGGAAACTTGCAATTTTTCATTTCTTCAAGCCTGTTAATGCCATTGAGATTGAACTTGCGGTATCCTGTTTCTCATTATAACCACTAGCAGAAATGGGTTTCCAAGGCCGCTATTTTCCAACTTGGCAAGTCCCCCGGCGCAGAGTGTGCCAAATACGATATCAGTGTAGAATATCATCTTCCCAGAGTATATGATACTGTGCCCAACAAAGTTCTCGCCCGCGAGGCTCAAAAGGTCATCTGGATACCCATTTTCCCACAACTTCATCTACCTCTGCTTGCCAAGAAGAAAATATGAGTGGCTAAAATATCTTCCGCTTCCTCCTCTCCAAGTTTGTGCCAATTGTTACGGCGAAAAGGTTCTCTCTCTTTCACTTATGATAAAATCACCAAATCATACTCTCCTCAAACCCCACATCTCAGGAGACCTCTATCCTTGAATGAGATCAGAGGAATGACAAGTGACGCGATAATCGATAATTGAAAGAGGATTGATGTTGTTCAAACCGGTATACTAATGAGGGTACCAGCGTGGTCCTTTCAGGCCGTATCACGTTGAGAAAGGCTCTTTAACAAATAGTATGGCTTGTAATGGCGGGTGTCGATATTGACTTGAGCTCAAGCTCTATTATTTATTGGGGACTGACAAAAAAGCTGTGTGGGGATGGCGAAAGGTTCAATGTATTCTTGTGCTTTGACGGGATCATGATTAGTCTTACATAGAAACAAAGCGTTGCTTCCTGTAGCTACAGTACCATCTTGATATGTTATGAATGTTTACCGAATCCTCATATTGAACAGTTTCGATGTCGCAAATACTCAGGAATGTATAAATGTGCCTCGAGAATTGCAGTAATTAACTGGGTTATAGTGAACTCAGAACCAACAGAAACAAGGTCCCTTCCCTTCCTCTAGGTCTCCATCTCATTTCGATACGGTAACTGGCTCCAATAGCCGCTAGAGCTAAATTTAATCGGTTCACCTTGACCTGTATCAGATAAAAGTTCACAATATCCTCCATACTAGTTGGATATGAACCGTTCATCACACAAGTAACACCGTTGATGAAAATCGCAGTATTTGTTCCTGAGTAAGTCACCTTGTTTCTAGTTGGCATTGGACCGAGAAGTCAGTGGACTACCGCTATATTGGATTTTTACGTAACAACATATAAGAAGCATTGAAGCCTCTTTGCGAATGCTGGACCATGCTAATTGTTGGTATGTTTCGACGACTAATGTGTGTCCTCAATACGGAGCACAAGACTCGAAGGATTGTTTGTAGCAATTGCGGGTGGGCCACAGAAAACAGATCTCACAAAGATGGACATCTGTCGAAAATTTCACCTCACGATTTTCATCATCCTTCCATTTTCGAGGGTGGAATCCAAGATCGAAGGGGAAAATTTTTCGTCTCTCACACATCACGTCTTGAGGAATTGAACCACCAACCACTGTTACTTGACGTTAGGATAATCGTTACGTAGAAGGACTCATATCTTCCACTCTTTTCAAGTGACAACTACTCTCTGAACTTTGTCCCGAGCTACTTTTTTGCCCAATTACAATCCCAAAAATGAGAGATTTGTCGATCATTATTCTGACCTTCCTACCTGCCATTATGCATCAGAGTGTCATGAAAATATTCTGAGTACCTCTATTCAGCCATTCATTTGCCAGATAGATCCCGAGAATAGCGGCGGAGATTCCAGCTTGAAAGCCCGGCCAAGATCGAGTAGCTTAGTGGAATCTTTTTTCTGAGAAGGCCAGGCCCCCAAGCTTCTAGACCATCAGTACTCAAACATTTTCCCGCAAGGTTGCTCTTTGAGTTGCCAATGCCCACTCTGGCTTTGGTTCCACTGTCTAGAGAAAGTTTCATATATGATTTTGAGATTTTTTCAATCCGCGAGTGCTATGGGGACAGGAGAATCCCGGAGGAGATGAGAAGACAGACTTTGTTTTTCGAAAATGACTTCCCTCTGTCGAGTTTTGGTTTGCTGGATGGTCGTATATTTGAGACTCAGCCAACCGCCCCCCACAATGGCTTCCCTCGAGAAGCAAAGCTCGCAAAAGCCTCAAACTCTGTTTCTATGTCCAAGAGATTTGGACATACCTCACCTCATCAGACATTCAGAGGTTTTCCTCCTGCCAACGGTGGGTGGAGTATGTTATTCAAGCGTCTGACGCGCAGTGAGGACTCTGTCGGGTCTCCTCTGGCAGATCGCCAATGGTAAACTATATCTGACCATCTTGGCTGAGCCTCTTATCATATCCTTGCAAGATCTGCCCCTTGTTGCCTACATCATAATGCTTGCACTTAGAAAGAAAGGAGGCAAGGAACTATAACTCGTGTTATGCGGCGATTGCCATTTGACGACAAGATGAATTAATATACCGAAATAAATTGATCGTTTGAAGGGGTTTTCTTAACAACAGCATTTATGCAGTTGCACATAAGAAAAAACTCGCACTCGGCCCAAGCTTTCTCCTTCTATCAGCCTATACCAGTTCCCATTTAACTAGAAAAACGGGCTGCCATTGGTACACTACATTTGATCCATCATTCACCCAGAATCAAATCCCCAATCAAAAAAGTCCATAGTTCCGTGGAAATTCTTCTCTCTCCAAGAATAAGCTCTAGAAAGAAAGCCGTCCAGTTCTCTGGAGTCCTAAATAAGACACCTTATTGTCCATAGGCAAGAATGTACACATCAGCAGGGTACCATATTTCAGAATATCAAAAACCTGATAACGTCCTTGGACTCAGACATTGAGCGGACTTGGTTATCTTCTTGATGAGCCCAGAGCCCAGAGTTTCTGTGACTAACAGGAAGCGGGATGACTTGTATTGATCTCTTGACAACATTGATTTTAATTTTGGTGTAGAGAAACAGCTATGTCTCAGCAAACTTAGACAGATAAATAAATGAAGAAATGAAAAAATGCAAGACTGAGAGAATGTATAATAGATATCATATCTTGTCTTCCAACCCTGAAGTTATTTGTCAAATTTCAGTTGTGGAGTCAATTGATGTAGATTCTTTAAGTTTGATTATCAGGAAGAGTGAGTGTTTGAGATTAAGTGGAGTCTATGTGTCGGTTAAATCACCAGATTGAACTATAACCTTAGGCGGGCACATGATAATCACGTCGTATCATGCACTTCTCGTCCTTTTCACATGGTCATGATGAATCCTATTGTTATTGTTAACTTATATTTGCATAAGCTTAATCTTGATGTGTTGTGTATTGATACCCATATGTTTTTATGATGTAGAAGAAAGAGAGAAATCAAAGTGTTGATTCCGTTCAATCCCATCCCATCTTCACATGATAGATAGTAAATACCGTCACAAGTCCATGTCATACATTGTTTTCATATGCAGAAGGGTGGCAGTGCATCGCATCGCAGCATAACATAGCATTGTAGTTGTTATTGTGGTTCATTCTAAACCTCCTCCCTACTGTTGATAGAATTCTAGATTCTAGATTCTGCAAGGTAAGACGAAATGCACGATTGAAGATGTGAAGGAAGTCAAGCAAAGGCTGTCCTGTATGAACTAGGTACCTAGCTACATACCCTCAGATACCCCTCTAACCTCACACTTACATACAGAGCACGCATATCTATGGATTACCAGTACAGACCCAGTACCTCGCTTCGTCATCAGGTGGGATTGCATGATGTGTAAGGCGGTATGCGTGTGTTTGTTATCTATGATGTACAGAGTTTGATTGCTTGATGATTTGTACTATATAAAGTAGAACCAGAACCAAACCAAACCCTTGAGGATGTGAATCTGCCGTACGGTGCGGTGCGGTTCGGTGCGATATGAAGGAATGGGTAGGTAGATAGGCGCGGTAGAATACCTATGTAGATGAGGCAATAAAGTCCTCCCGCTTTCTTCTCCTTTTCCTTCCAAGCCATCCAGCGCCCGTAAATTATCAAGTCAACTTCTTTCAAGGTCGTTTCCTTTCCCTTTCGTCTATATACTTCTTTAAATCATAACCATTGGTTCTATATCACAGTGTGTATTCACAATAAAAAGTTACCCACCTATCGAATCGCAAACTATCCATCTTCCATTTTCCTTCCATCCTTTTATCCACCCAAGCCGTTTCTCACATACCACACCACAATACCACCGCACCATTAATGCAGATATCCGGAAAATTTCCAATTTGATGCATCTCACCTCACCTTGCTTAGGTCGTCTAGCTTAGCCTAGCTTCTTGTACCTTACTTCTTTAAGCGACGCCACCAATATTTTTGTGTCACCTAGGTAGAAAGAGAGAATACAAGATTGGTTGATTGATTAAATGATCATTGACTGAATTACGAGAGTATGTACTTGGTTGAAATTTGGGACTTGGTACTTTGGATAAGGCTGGGCTATTGATTTTGAAATTGAAATGAAATTGAAATGAAAAGGCTTTGTTTGTTTGTTCATTAGGGTGTTGATATTGGCTAGAACTATTGGATATTGTAGATGGGATATGGGCTATTATATACGGCACGGCACAATGTATTGATACTGATATCCAACTCGCTAACATACAAACGAGATGAAATGTACCTACATTAAGAGGCTTGCTTGCTTGCTTTGCTTATTACGTGCTTCCTTGCCACTCAAGATGTCGTGTTACCAAGTACCTATACAACGTCCCTTGGCCCTGTACATAAAAGGAGAAATCCATATACATTTATTCAAGGTGCTATGCTTATTGCTGGGCTGGCTACACAATATAACGCCTATAACGCCTCAGTGAGTTAGTATGCAGCAATATAAGTTTTGGTCCAGGGAGTACGTAGGTTGTTATAGACTCTGGTGAGATTGATATATATTAAACTAAAAAGTTTCATCCAGGGAGAAAAACAACATCATTATCAAGTACCGGTAAATTGGAACCATTTGCTCGCGTGGACTTGACACATTGTATGCACTATACCGAACAAAAGCAAAGTAGATGGAGATAGAGATGTAGATGCAGAAGTAAGAAGCCGAGCCGTTGATTGTTCTTCTGTTTTTCACCCAGGTTGTTATTGAGGGTCTAGATCCTGATGATCTTTTACTGATTGAGTATGGAGGGCATATCATTCCATTGCATCGAATCTGCATCTCAGTATCTACACTTATCTCGATTTTTGGCCGGATGAAACGACGAAACAATGTGGTTTTGAGCCGTAACCGTGGCTTTTAAAGTTCTTGCTTGTAAGGAGATCTATTTTGAGAATACTTGGGTACACAACGTTAACGCAATGCAATGCAGTATATCATTTTCAATGCTATACAAAAAGCACCTACTTGTTTGTCTAGTATTCATCCACCATGTGTTTGTTTATATAATGCACCCGAAACTTTTTTCGTCTGTACGGAGGGAGGGAGAAAAATGATGATGATAATAATAATAATATAGTCTTAGTTACTTAATTAATTATTAAGTATTCACCTAGGTATCTATCCTATCATAACTCTACCTAATACCCTACCATACCATACCTACCATACCATACTATACCATACCATACTATACCATACCGTACTATACCATACCATACTATACCACACCACCACTATCATCATCATTCCCGACTCCCCAAATTCCCAACATTCGATCCTCCGCAGAAACCCATACTGTAAATCCATCAACCCATCAAGTCACCAAACCACCCCCACCCCCAAAGCTCACCCCAATATCCGCAAAACGCAAGCCCCCAAAGATCTCGACATGGCATGGCAACTAGGGACCCGAGAACCCTTTGAGTTTAGCAATCGCACTGCCATGGTCAGTTCCGTGCAGGAAACTCAATTGCGCCCGGGGATATTGCTGGTCTGGGTTGCAGAGGCTTGGGATGCTTGAGACAGGGGGTGAGGGTAGGGGATTCTGGATCGTGGTCTGGACTCAGAGGGAAGAAATAGAAATCAAAATAGAGTGGTGGGAGGTAGAGAATTGTTTGTTGTGCTGCAGTAAATAATTAAGTAACTATCGGTAGATGTAAATTACATTGATTGTATGGACTGTATGAAGGGGGGTTTTGATGTGGTTGAGTATTTATCTATCTATCTACTTTGAGATTTGAATTAAGGGGGTGGATAATCGGATATCGTTAAGTACCTACCTAGTTATTGTGATATCATATATGGATATATATATATATATATATATTATTCATTCTCTACGAAGTACAAATAAACACAAACACAAACACACATCCCGTCAAAAAATATCACAAAGATCTATAACATCCGTCTTTAGGTAATCGGTGAGAATTTCGTATTCACGCCTCCACCCAAATCCAATATTGGGCTTGCTCGTCTCGCTCTTCGTGCATACAGAGTGGAAGCATGGTTACACCAACCCCATGGCGTATCTGGTGGCTGACGGGAAAAGGACCTCTAGCGGAATATGAATATGCTGACTGGTTGGATGCGGCATGGTTACATCTATAGAATGAATGGAATCCATGGAATCCATGGGATATATAGAACAGAGAGAATATATAGAACGGGTAAACAATCAAGGTACGCCCTGGGATCTGGCGGATAGAGGAATTTTTACTCAGATACTAGGTATGTTGTACTAAATAGGTAGAAAGCGGAATGTTAGTTTTCTCAATTTATTTCTTTCAGATTTGAAAGGGAGTAACTGTATCGGATATCAATATCATTATTTTACGTATAGATTGTGATAGTAAAGTGCATGCATACCTACCTATATACAAATATAGTCCTATTGCGTATTTCGATGAATGGAGGCATAATAACGGATATTTGATATTGATATTGATACTGATATTCCAGACCCTCAACGCAAATCTTTCGTCGGAAAACCAATCCATTCGATTCCTCTCAAGTGTGAGATGAAGCAACCAAATCAAACCATAATCCAATTCACGGGTTGTTTCTTTTCTTTAACTTTTACTTAAGCTTACCTACCTACCTTACCCTACCCTACCCACGCCGTCGACTTGTCCTACCAAGGTTTATACCAACCTAGATTTGTGGTTGGCGTGTTTGAATGCAAGTGAGCGTTATTCTTGACATCTCATTCGCATTCGGATACTGGGACGTAATTTGCCTATATCCAAAAACAATCTGCCTGGACTGCGTCGAGAAGAGAAAGGAAGAGAAGGGAAGGTTTAAGAGAGGGTTGTGGATATGGATATGACTATGTGGAAGTGAAGGAAAGACAAGAAAAGGAACGAAAAGAAACAAATATCATTCGAGCACCCACAGCATAAGGTTACCATTTTCTCCGGATTTTCTAATTCCTTTGATTATCAACGGCTTCGATTTTACCGCCAGCGTAGGACTTTTGATCCTTTCCAACTACAGTCATTCTTTTACATCTTTATATACATACTTACATATATATTCTTTGGATTCAATCCAAGGGGTTTCAACTCTACGATAAACTTCATCTCCTTTTCATATATTGAATACTTCAAAAACCTACCTAGGTACGACACAATACGATACGATAACTCGCTTCATCTATACATCGAAGACGAAGAAAGGAAAACAATAGGAAGTCAAGAAGACAAACCAAGTTTCCCCCTCTAAGAAGCAAACATCAGACGAAACAATTTACATCCATCCTTCCTCCTTTCTAAATTTACACGTTTACGCTTCACACTTTACGCTTTACATTTTACACTTTCAACGTTCAGACTTCAACAATCGTTTTCCATCGCGGTCGGGCTCGGAACGAAACATTTCGGCACGGGAAGGACATTGTAGGAGGTGCATTACTGATTCTTCTCTTGTTCCAGAACAATCAATACGACTTGATACGATACCATATTATACGATACAAAACCATACCATAATATAAAGATAGCATACAAATGTCCAATATAAGAATCCAACAACTCGATAGTATTCTTCAACCCTTCGACGACGACGACAATTAGTCAATCTAATCTAATTCATCTCAATACCACCTACTGGCTAGTAGTAAATTAAAGAAAAAGCGATGCTAATCCTACGATCCTCAAAGATATAAACAACTATTAGATATACATCATTTATATCTTTGTCTATCCATTCATCTATCTATCTGTTTATCTGAACACAGTACTTGGTACTTAGTTCAATATGGATCGAGACGAGCAAATCACATATGGAACTTGGTGGTTCTCGCGCTCGTCCCTTGTCTTTGCAACGGCTAATGTCACACCATCATCTAACGGCTTCGGCTTCGGCTTCGGATATCCCTATCTCGATCCCTAGAATCAGATGCTTCTCGACTATTTCGAGTTATTATGATGTTTCGATGTTGAGGAAATTGATATCTTTATCTTTATCATCTTGGTGTTTTTCTTCTTATGTTGAAAGATATTCTTTATTGTCTTCTTCATTTTCTTCACTTTCTTCTTCCTCCTCCTCCTCCTCTTCTTCCTCCTCTTCTCTTTCTTCTACCTTTTCTTTTAATAAATTTTTAATATTATTAACTATTTTCTCATCCTTCCTTATTACATCATGTTCGGCAGAATTTTATATTGAAGAACAAATGGTTGAAGTCCGAGACGACATCCCCGAATTATTCGCATCTACCTCGCTCGCCTAGCTAGATCTGGAACCATATTAGTTGATCAACGACCAGATCCCTCCCTCGTACGCGCTTCTCTCTCGGACTCGGCTCCTAAATCCTGGGAAATTAGCAATCGTGTCATTGAAGAAAAAGAAAACGACCACCCAGATCTAAATTCAAATCTAGGAGTCGAACTCGAATTTGAGTTTGAATTATTCCAAAAAGCAAATTCGGAATCTGACGTCGAATCTAACCTCGAATCCAATGTTGGAAAAAGAAATATAGCAACAATTACATCCACAGCTACCATCACACCACCCAAAAGTACCAGTACCGCTTCTCCAACCTCGTCTTCAACCCTGGCGTCTTCAGATACGAGTAGTGGACTGGCGTCCGCTGCTACGGGATCAACAAGCAGTTTACCAACACTATTTGATAGTGGATTTACGAGTAACATCACGTCAACATGTTCGAGCTTTATGATGGACTTTTTGGCAAATGAGACTTTTAAGTCTTGTTTGCCCTTTTCCTTGTTATTACAGGTATGTGATGTAATTGTTATGGGACTTTCAAGAGTTTGGTTCGATAGAGTTGGGGTGGTAGAGAGGTCCTTGCATTGGTTGTCTAGCTCAATCAATGTTATAATTCTATCCTCTCATCTTACCTAACCTCTCAATGAACTCAATTGATACCAATACAAGTACCAATGCCAATACCAAAACCCATAACTGACCCAACCCCTCTACAGAACTCCAATTCCTTCTTCCAAGCCTCCAAATCCCTCGTCCGTATAACCCAGACTCTCGACGCCTCCTGCTCCGCAAACCAACAAGAATGCTCCACCCTCATGACCTCCCTCGCCTCAAACATCACCTCCCCAAGCGCCTGCTCCACCGACCTCCTCGCCGCCAACCCCCTCGTCACCCAAGCACGCCTCGGCCTCCTCGCCTACACCACGCTCTTCACAGCTTCATGCCTCAAAGACTCCAGCAATGGCGCATACTGCTACGCGCAGGCCGTCACAAACTCTAGCTCCCCCACAGACTCCTACATCTACTACCTACCCCTCAACGTATCCCTCCCAGGCGGCAGCCAACCCACCTGCAACGAGTGTCTCAAGACCACGATGGCCGTCTTCGAACAAGCGGGCAGTGTGCGCACGAGCGCCATCGCGGGAACCTACATCCAGGCCGCAGGCCAGATAAACGTGCAATGCGGACCAGGATTCGTAAACGCGAGTCTCCCCGCAGCAACGGTGCTCACGGGAGCAGCGCACAGGGTCGGAAATGAGATGGGTAATGGAGGAGGCGTCATGGGCTTGATAATTCTCTGGATAGCCGTATTTGGATGGTGGATATGAATGTGCGCCGCAGGACCACAACCGCAGCCGCAACCACAACACCGGACTTCGACACTGGGAGCACGAAATGGGAAATTGGCTCCCCGGTGAGACACCGCACAAGCATAATGCAGCTAGGCCGAACAGGCCAAACTCTCGATTGAATGAGGAGGAGGCCCGAGCCGGACATTCGCAGTATACAACGCAATACGCATCTACACAACACCTAACCAACACAAACGCGGTGCACAGCGATGCGGAAATGAAACAAAAAGTGACACCCACACGCAAATACCCGTTCATCAATCCATCTCCCCGCAATCTCCATAATCAAGACGCAACGTCAGCATTGGCATCAGCACCAGCATTAGAAAAGGTTGATGGGGGCACACAACGCATGCACAAAGCATAACAAAGCATAACAAAGCATAACAAAGCAAAGCAAAGCAAAGCAAAATCAAATCAAAGAAACTACACTACACTATACCCAGGAAATCGGCATCGGACACGGAAATGGAAATGGAAACGGGGCTCCCGGGGCATGGGATCGGAATTGGGATTGGAACTGGAGTAACGAGGGATAGGCAAGAAGAGGATATCAAATGAAATCCTTCTTTTTCGGACTTTTCGGAATTGGTATCGATTTTTGGAGAGAGAGATGAAGAATAGGGTGGGGCGAGGCTTGAGGTTAATATTTATTATATAATATCATATACTTGACTGTAATTTATAGCTTTTTTTTTCAGTACTTATAATATCACTCATATACCCATGTAGATATGCATATGAATGAATGAATGAATGAAATATATGTTACTAGTACAGCAATTTATAGTTGAACTTGTATCTTTATTTTCGTGTCTGGGAATCTCTATAGCAATGAATGAAAAACAATCCTCCTCTATCTATACTCTCGGTATATATATACATCTATCTACCCATCAACTCGTCACATCCTCCCCACCTTTATTTTCCCCCTGAAAAACTAACCACAGCCCACTTCCCACTCCATCCCCATTTCCTCTGCCCACTATCTCCGCCACCTCCCTCTTGGGCTCTTAACTTCTCATCCAAACCCGGCTCCAGTCCAACCACTACATCCGCCTTACACGTTCTCAGGGCCAACACATTGATACCCGATCCTGGGCCTAATGGCCCAATTGCTTGAGTAAATGGTGTTGTGGGATCCCATATAGCGTCTCCTGTCAATTTTCTATAGTTCAAATCTCCTTTGAAGATTACCAGCTCACTCTCCTTTAGATCTTCATGAAGTCTAGGGGCTGTTCCGGGTAATCTCCAATAACTACCCCCTTCGGTCCAGAATCTATTGGCTCGTAAGGTTAATTGACCTTCTGCGTGGAACTCGCTCCAAGTTTTAAACAAGAAATCTAATTCTCCTTCTTCCTTCTTGGAAAGTGGTTCCGGAGTTTTTCCATCCCTCTGTTCGTCTTCAGAAGGTGTGGAATAGAAAGATTGGGCATTATTTAATGCATTTAACAAATCGGAGAAATCTTTTGGTACGACATCTGATACGAACCATGGGATGGCCTTGGAGTGTAAGACAACATTTGTAGCGAGTCCTGCGCTAAGTAAATATCCGGCCAAGATTAAATCGACATAGAGCTCAAATCCGGCATTATCGAGGACGATATCAACCTGTCTACTTCTTCCTTCTTTCTTAGCAGCCTTGAGAACATCATAGGCTTTGTCCAAATCATTAATAATGATATTCTTCTCTGAATTCTTTCGTGCTTCTGATCCTTGTAGTTTTTGGATATCTTCATAGGTAAGGGATGTAAGGAGTGAGAGGTCGGTAGCATTTCCCCATAGACAAATCTCGCACATTTCCTTGAAAAGGATTTTTCCAGCCTCTTCATCTTGAGCTTTGTTTGGAGGATGTTTCTTTTATGAGTTCGTGGTACCGGGTTGCGAGTTCTAGAACAGCGGGACGAGATGAACGGAAGGTTGACATCTTTTGGCGAGCAAATACGTCGTGAGATTTCCATTCTTTGGATAAAGAGAAAGAGGTTGCTAGACGTCTGCAAAATTACCATTAGCGAAATCCTAGATAGAAGTGGAGGCTGAGAAGGATATCTCAAATACGTACCTGTAAAGATAGCATTCTGCATATAACCATGGAACATTAAACCAGGATGGGTAATCCAATTGTTCCAACTCCTTATTATACCCCTCAATATCCGGTTGTCCATCATCGGGAATATGACTATTACCCAGGTCAGAGAAGAAATTCATGCAGAAACAGACTTCCTCACGTTAACTTTCTATCATGTTGGAGTTCATATTTAAGCTTCGCGAGAGCTTCAACGATACGTTTTCCTTCTTCATGCTTGCTACCCGTCGATTCGGATACTGCTCGATGAACATCATCGATTGCACCAGTCTGTTTTGTATCAAGATTAGAAAAAATCTCGCCGATTGTATCGAAAGAAGATAATCTTCGAGCGCAGCGAGCTATGGGGGCTTGGGGGCTTGGGGGCTTTGCCCCCATGATAGCACAACCATAGCACAATCAACTACTGAATTACGCTCCGCTGGCTCTCCGGGGGCCACTGCCGTGGAGGCAGACTATTTGAAAGATAGGAGGTCTTACTAGAATAACTGGCCAACGATCTCTTGCGGAGATGTACGCAAATGAAGTTTTATCTTGAGTTGAATAAAGGGCTGGCTATTTCGTTAGTTCATCCGGTCATTTCTCTGCATCCTCATCTTAAAAGGATGGATGCATTTTTACTTACGAGTCTTGGTATCGTACTCCATCTTGATAAAGTATTAAAATCCCGCGAGTTGCAACAAAATATCTTCTCTTCCTGGAATTGCTGAGAGTTCTAGCTTTATATACCTAGTACTTAACCTAATTGACCGATAACTTTTCTTTTGTTAACAGCTCAAAGTAAGCTCGGATGGCGGGGTTCGATGATGGTGGGGCATTCTCTTGGCACGCACGTGATAGATGCAAGGGATGTCATTTGAGGCAAGTCTCATCGTCGACGTCTCCGAGCAACAGAATGACGAGTATCAAACTGCCAGGAAATTCGAACTTCCAAACCTCGCCAGTCCGTATCAGAAGCTGAGAAACCCCAGCTCATTCAATCGGGTATCGAAACTGGGTGGGTAAAACAGCAACGTCAGTAGGAAGTTACTTTAGACGGTTTCATAACAAGAACTATTTTTAGTCAGGAAATACGATCCATGATCCTCGATCCTCTATCAAGTCCGAATCTCGAAATTTAGGCGGATACCGGATTCAAGAGGAGAATTAATAGTGAATTCTTTTGTTTTATCAAATGATTAAAACCTTTGTCTCGTCGAGAGGAGATCAAAGGAAATCCAGTATTGTATCTATTTCTTGTGTCTTGGATGGCATCTAGGTCGACGGATGAGGATTGTAGTTCATCAACGATTGGACAGTTGCCGCCGAATCTACTAATATTATCATTTCGTTTTATTTCATACCCATTTCGTCGCTATAGTATCACCCATTAGTTTTACAAGAAATTATCATTTTTACTAATTTTTACTCCACCTATCCCAACCTTATTTTCTATGTATGCCATTCCATGGGTATCATATTATCCATTCTTTTATGTATTAATGCCTATATCCACCGGCCATCCGCCTATCTATGACCATTAAGCTCCATTAATTCCTGCCAGCTCCAACCTAGCCGCTTTCTCACAGCTTAGCTTCTTCAATAACTCGCCTACCTTAAGTAGCTTAACTGGTTTCGTCATAAAAATCATCGAACCCACTCCTATCTGCCTCATCTCTCGCTTTCTGACTCCCTAGTCCCGTCATAGCCACTATATAGGCTCTTCCCCTTCCCTTCACCTTGGCCCCTTGACCATCCAGCCTCTCCTTTTCCTTCTCCTTGCACCCATCACTTCCCCCCCAATCAAGTCTCCTAACCCAAAACGCTGGTTCTGCTCCTCCTCCCACCCCCTAATTAACCTTGTGGCTTGAAAACCATCCATTTTCGGCATCGAGATATCCATGAAAATAACATCAAACCCATGCTCCGAGTCCTTGACCGCTGCTACAGCTTCCGAGCCATTGGTTGCATCAACTATCGTGTCTATCATGCGTTTTTGAAGATACCGGTGGATTAATTGGAGATTGAGTGCATTATCATCAACTGCGAGGATATGGAGGTGTGTTTTATCTGGAGCAAGTTTAGCCTGAGAAATTGAAGAGTGCGACTGTGAAAGTTGATGCGGGATTGAGGATGTGCGGTCCGATATTTTGGGTGCAGCGATAGATGATGGTTGAATGGGAGTGGCGGGAGGCACTTGGAGTTGCAGTTGTTCTAATTTTTTGAGAGACTGGGCAAATTCCTCGCGGGAATGTTGATCTGTTGAAGTAAAAGTCACCTCATTTATTGTATTCGGTTCCGGTTCTTGAAGTGGTAAGAAGTTATATTCTCCCCCACTACCAAAACGCTCATCGGGTGATGCTAGGGGGGTCTGTGTAGTGGCATCCTTATGACGAGGTTCACAGCTTGTTTGATCAAGGAGAGCGAGAATTGATTGAGCTAGTCTGTAAGGTCCTATGGGTTGGGAAATATGAGCAATAAAATGCTGGTTATCTTTCTTTTGGATGCTTGGATAACTGATTGCATCGTGAACTACTAATACCCTCTGACAAGGGTGGAATTCTGAAAATTTAGATGTCTCGTTTATAAGAAGTAGATCCTCTGGCTTTGCATTCTCATTAGATTTGAGGATATCAAAACCATACCACTCAGAGCAGTAACTTTGAATACAATCCCAGGCATTGTTCTGTAGAGATGTAAGTTGGCTACGATCAATAGATATTACTTTTCCAGTCGCTCTATCACGGAGTGATCTTATTGCCTTTTCTGCGGAGATCCTGATATCGGTAGTATCAACAGTATTCCCACCCATCAAATCATCGTCTGAAGGAGGCTCTGTTTCTACAGGTATTAGAACTTCGACCTCCGTTCCTATGCCTACTTCACTACGGATGAGAATAGTTCCACCCAATTGTTTCATGATACTCCAGCTATGTTTCGTTAGTTAACTCTTACTGGGCAGATTGAAAAACTTACACAATAGAAAGGCCCAAACCGACTCCAGGAGTAAAACTATTTTCCTGGGCAAATGGATGGTAAAGTTTACGTTCCATATATTCATTTGACATTCCTCGACCCGAGTCTATGATTCGCAAGCATAAGAAATCCCCTGTATGGTTTGACCCTGAAGCCGGAATATTGAGCTCCGAGTTTTGATTTTGTAACCGTAATTGTACTTTGATATAGCCCTTATCTGTGTACTTTTGTGAATTGCCAAAGATATTCATTAGAATACGTTGAATTGCACCTATTTAAAATGTTAGTAAATCAATATATGTGAAGGAGTTCCAGCACATACCAGCATGAACTTTGTAAGTCCAATCCCGCATTTCGAAGTCTAAAATAATTTGTAAAGGCGCTGTAGTCCCACTTGATGGTTTATCTCCTCTCTTGTTTGACGAGCCATTTGATAGTGCCAAATTATACGCCGGAGCAACACTTCTGAAGTGATTGGCAGCGATCATACCATTGATCGTATCCTCGCATAGTAAAGCTATATTAGTTACTTGATGTAGCTCATTTGAGAAAGATCCTAAGAAATTGTTAATCCAGGAAAGACTCAGCCAGGTAACACAGAAGACTGACCCTGTAAAGAACTTTCACTTTTCTCAAACGAATTAATTTTACTGTAGTCTAGAACATGATTGATTGTATCCTATGATATTACAGTAAGCTTTGTGTGGAGATGATAGTATATCAGGGGTAAGTGAACCGGGGAGGACTGAGGGATGAAATCTTTCAACTTACTAAAAGAGTTCCGCTGCAATTTTGGATGGTTGAAACGAATTCCATTTGTGAAGTATCAAGATTAGATTCTTGTAAGAAGTCCGTTGAAGCCATGATCGCGTGAAGTGGACTGCGAAACTCATCTAGGAGATGTTAGTCAGTGTCACGTGATTATAACAGAGACAATACTCACGAGAAATGCTACTGATAAAGTCAGATTTCATCTTGTTAGAAATGAGTGCATCCAACCGACTAATTTCCACCATGACCGAGTTTGTGAAAGCAGATAGGTAAGATATCTCATTATTTACAGTGAAAACAGGTACTGCTGATCGACTCCATACGAATGAAGCTGAATACCATCTCTCTATATTTGGTTAATTAGCCGAGAAAGACGGGGCGAAACTATGAAGCAGAAGTATGACGTACCACCAGCGGAATCCCAAAGAGGGAGGAATATGATTTGTCTTGCTTTATGGAATATTTTTGCAAGCATGTTTGCTTCAGCTTCTTGTTTGGTAGCATCAAAAGAACCAGAGGTTCGAGGTCTTAGGTTTGTACCATTTAAAGAGGCGTATTTGCGGTCATTAACTTGCTCCAAACTCGAGAAGTAGCCATTATCATCAATGTACCTATGGCAGAGGTCAGTCATTGAAGATGAGTATTCTAAATTTCTTGAATAAGATATCAACATACCAAATATTTCCCTTGGGATAAGAATTGATTAGTGATTGAAGGGTTTTGCCATCTAGGACATGAGCCCCCGAGTCCCATGTTGCAACTTTTGCAGTTGACATAGAAAGAATCTTGGCTGGTTTGTGTTTATCAGCCGAAGTTCTTAATGTACCCTGAGATAGTCTTCTTCGGTAATCATTATATTTTGTTCGTTCTTCATCTTTTATTGGTGACCTCTTCGACTCCACCTCCTTCACCTCTGTACCTAAATCAGTGCTTGTATCCAAGTAAGCATCAATGTTACCCGCCTCAGTATAACCAGCAGTCGTATCTAGAAAAACAACACCTCCAAGATTGAGTTCAAGTGATTCTCGAAGAATTTCGGCTGCATGATCCAAAGTGATACGTATTTGGTCAAGTACAGATTCAGAAGACTGCGGTAGTTGATTTGGCATGTTAGAATGTTGGCTCAGATACTCTTCTCGTCGAGCGTCATTTTCGGTTACAGGATTGGGTCCATTCTCTATATCAGTAGCTACTTCGTCGGAGGCGTATGAATCATCGGGTGTGCTTGTGTAACGAGAAGCCCTTTCTAAAAAGGTAGCAATTCCTTTTGACATGAGCGCAACTCGATGTCTTTCAGTAGCCTCTCGTTGCGTTTCTATGTACTTCATGATATTGTTCGCTAGACGATATAGAACTAAATTTTAGATTAATATGGATCACGCATAAGGCTAGAGGAAGCTGTAGAGATAGGCAAGTGAAACGTACATTTTCTTCTCTCCAAGTTCAATCCTGTAATAGGACGATCGCCAAAAACACATAAAACACCAATATTTATACCATTTTTGGTGGTGATTGGAGCTCCAGCATACCAAACATATGAAGCTACAGATCCATCCACTATGGGTAAACTATCAAACCTTGGATCTTTCTTCAAGTCGTCGATAATGAAACAGGGGTAAGGATCTTCGTCATCATTATCAATAGCCAACGTGTTCTAAGTTCTTAGTTAACATAGATCTAGGGATTGCGTTAAAGATTGCCCTACCTCACAAAGTCCACCTTGAGATGGCACCTGAAAACAGCCAAACCATGAATCGTTGACAATATCATCTTCAGGTGAAGATTTATCACGTCTTGCACCCGCAATGAAGTATTGAGTAGAACCATCTATAATACTGTTGATTGCATGTTAGTCTTATCGAGGTCGATATCGATGGACTAAACCCAGTTTTCCATACCTAATCATAGAATGAACGCCCCCTAAACGCCATATAGCAACCTCTGCAAAGGAGTCAAGGGCCCCATCAGAATTGAGTCGGCCATTCAAAGTATCCTCGGATGAATGCGGATTGATATCAGCTTCGTAAGGATCATAAAATCTATGGGACAGGAATAAATCGGTTAACAAACAAGTCACGAGGAAACAAACGAAATTGATGGTGCACGTGAAACGTGATTGAAGGTGGTTAGGATCGGCATCAAAGGGAGGTAGAATCAGAAACCAAAAAATTGTAAACCAATGATGACTGATATATATGACAAAGTTCTAGACTTACTTTCTCAATTCCAATGCTCGCTGTGATGCATACATATCTTTAGCTTTCTGTGAAGATATTCCGAGTGTTCCAATATTTCCACCATTGGAACAAGCATTCATGGATTCCATGGTAATACCGGCCGGATAAGTATTAGTGTAAAGGGACAAGGATATTATTAGAAGAGCCTTTCATTTCTAAGAAATAAATGTACTTCAATACTGATAGAATGAAACATCAACGACAGAAATAGGGGGAAGGAGAACGGCAGCTGAAATAAAGTCAATTGGAAGAATTAAAAAAATCAAGGTTCAATAAATAATAAACAAAAACCTTAAGAAATCGCGTTTACGGCGTTAGACCGGTCCAATATTTCCAAGGTTTAAAACGCTACCCTGAATGAGGTTAAAATGCTAGGCAAACGTCGCTGTAGATAACCGTCATTAGCGCATGGATATCATATTAGCGACGGGAAATTTCTTTCTCTATGCTATTTAGTCCAAGTACCTATACCTTATTTTGCTTAAAATAACCTCGACTTGACCAATGGGAGATGGTTAATCTATAAACCTATATATTTATGTCATTGAAGCGAAATCCATGGATCCATATCAAAACATTCGTTAGGTCGGTAATAGCACAAGGTGCGGCAATGGGTGTACCTCGGTATGATAAGGTCGTATCACATTTCGTTTCAATGCTAGTAGCGGAGGCTCTAGATAATACCATTTTAGCATCTAATAAATGATGTTGTATGGTGACTTATTATTATTATTCTAGATCTCACTGGCAATCTATGAAAGAGAGAGTAGGCCAAGGAGGAAACTCGGAAACTTTCTACTACAAGCCATTTATAATCATGGCTTGACCTGCTACTGAGTTGCCGTTGTCTTTCAGTATTCTTTCGAATCCATTGGGAGATGATTTTCAAGGATAGAATCGCTAATGTTAGAATGAAGTAGTCTAATTCGATGAAAGAAGTCCTCCCATCAGACCCTTTTCCATCTTTCCCCAATACCCGAATATTTAATTACCAATCATCAATCCTTTCCCTGGATATCTGTCCCAGGCTATCGTTGCACCATACCAGCTCCAAGCCTTACGCACTGCAGTATTCGGGCCCTTATAACACACTTGTCCTCTTGTCATCATCCAAGCCCACTATCACCAATTACCTCCAATGATTTCTATTATCCTGTGGAGTATGTATCACATCGTTTCCTTCTACAGTTATACAAGCGACCCCCCCTAGATGGTCCCCCAATTTCAACTCATCAAGCTCAAATACAATATTGATGGTTCCGAGAAGGGATACTATCAAGTGATTGATCATCAAATACTTGCTCTATGAACTTCTATAGAGTGGGACGCTTGTCCTCGTAGCCAGTCAGCCAAATATTGACCGCTGTATGGCCAGCATGTGAGCGATATGTCGTTCACAGAAAAATGTTAAGGTTATAGACATGCAGAAAATGCGCGCATTTCTTGCTGAAAATGAAATGATCGGTCCGGAGGATAGAATTTAACCCATATGTACATCGACATTCCATCCATTCATTCTCTAATGGTGTCCCTCGCCGTGACCTCCCTCTGCATGTCCATGATGATCGTCCGCCAAAAAGAAATATTCGAACCCGCAATATGCTGCAAACGCTACCGTTGCAATGCCCAATCCGGGGAAGGAGTTTGCAAATCGGTTCCTTCTCGAGTATTGTCCTTGGTATCTCCAAGCCTCACTAATCGAACAAATCAGTATGGAGGTTTCGAATATTCCATATATGCGGTTTTAAGCTCACCGTCTAGCCCACGGGTCTCCTGCATTTTTGCCAGTAGCAGCAGCCAATGCTTTTGGATCGAAACCAGTAAGATTTGCACGTTGTGCAGCTCTGAGTATTCTGCAAATATAAGTCAGCCATCGACGAACTAACAGTCGACCAATCCTTTTCTTATTTAACTACATACCTTGTGCACTGCATTGTGAGAATTAAATCCTTCACTGGATGCTATATTGCCAAATAATAGACAGAATATTGAATATTGAGGTCAAGCTTCGGGGAGAGCGGGGATTGCCGATGGCGTCTAATTAAGCGCCGTAGCTAATTGTTCATGCCCAGTCAAAGAGCCAGCTTGAACTTATGAAAACACAGGACTTGGAGTTGTGACTTTTTGCATCTTAAATCGAATCATAATTTAAAGAAAAAGTGACAAATATTTGATTTCCTTCTCAAGAGTGTTGCCCCCCACTGCCAATAATAAGCATCGCCTCTCACTGCGCAGTTTGCGTCCATGAAAACCATCAAACCACCTTCTGAGCCTAACATACATACCCGACGAAAACAAAATGCCTCCGCGAATGCAGGGCTATGGGACTGCCCCAAATAGTATGGCATCTCATTATCAGCAATATCCACCGCATACACAACCTCATACGGCAGGACTCCCTCCGCCTGGCTCGATCGGAAATCAATTCATGAGTGCGAATTCGATGAGCAATGCTTTCGCGAATGGAGCTGCTATGACTATACCAGGACCATTCTCTGCGCCAGGTTTACCTCTCCAAGGTGGTGGGCTGGCAAGCCAAGCTGCACAAATGAGCTTTGCTGCGGCACCTCTACAACAACAAGGACATAACGGTATGTCGGACTCAGGGACGCGAAGTATTCGAGATAAGGGTAGAATAAGAGAAGTATGGAAGGCAAATCTCCATGAAGAGATGGCAATTTTACGGCAGCTGGTAGATAAATACCCTTATATTTCTATGGTGAGAAATCTACTCTCTAATAATTGACGCCATAGTTAACATTTCTAGGATGCGAAATTTCCTGGAATCGTTGCCCGCCCTATGGGATCTTTCAATGGCAAGGGTGATTATCATTATCAATGCTTAAGATGCAACGTGGATCTACTAAAACTTATACAACTGGGCATAACATTATACTCGGCAGATGGAGAATCACCACCTGCAACCCCTCCATCGGACTCAGGCTTAGATCGAACCTCAGCAGGACGAAAGTATGGTAACAGCGCGGTACAGATACCTTGTACATGGCAATTCAATTTTAAGTTCTCATTATCAGATGATATGTATTCCGACAAGGGAATTGATGAAAGGAAGATTGCCGGTACGGATTTCAACAGATTAAAGGAAGAAGGTATAGATCCATTCGAGTTTGGTGCGCTCCTTATTAGTTCTGGACTTGTATGTGATGAGGAGAAACGTTGGATCTCAGGGCACGCCGGTTATGATTTTGGATATCTTACAAAAATCATGCTTCAAAAGGCTTTACCAGATGACGAAAGAGAATTCGACATGCTTATGAAAAAGTTCTTCCCAAGTATATACGATCTCAAATATCTCTTGTCGCACGGAAGCCTTATGAACAAATTGGGCCAACTTCCCCATGTCGATGCTGTCACCGCCGAAATCCTTCAACGCTGTGAGCCACGACCCAACCTCGAAGCTATCATTGAGATCCTTAAAGTAAAACGCCTCGGCACCCCTCACCAGGCCGGCTCCGACTCCCTTGTAACTGGCAGGTTGTTCTTCAAACTCCGCGAGCGTCTCTTCGATGGTGAAATTGCAGAGGAGCATCTTGGTCGTGTCTTTGGTATCAATCTCCAAGAAGCCAATTCCGCTGCAAACCAACAAACTACTCCTCAACATTACAATCAATACCAAGAAAATACCACCCCGAATCAAAATGGTTCAGGATCGTCTTTCGCAAATGGTGCACCTAGTACTCCGAACAATGGAAATGCCAATCTTGCAACCACTCCTGCGCATAACAATAATGGTGGAAGTAATTTAGGTCCGCTAACACCAAGTAATGGTGGAGGTGCATTTGGACATTTTCAATACGGAAATAAACAGTAAATGAAAACCCGGTTCGTTTTTAAATCTCTCTCGGTAATTTTTACTGAGGGAATACCATAAAAAAACAATACATTCCTTGGTCAGGTCGGAGTAGAGTGAAGGGAATGGAGTAAATGAGGTTTACCTAGGGCTTTGGGCGCGCGTATTTGGCTTGCCTGCTTATTTAGCTGCAACTTACTTTCATGGAATAGTTGTACTCCTGAGATATGATATGATGGATTGAGCTCAGCGCTGTGACTTACCGTTTCTTGAAACATGAATTGGAAGTGGTGAATTCTTCAAACTTGTAACCAACGAGTTTGGTGAAGTAGATGAGAGATGTACATTATGAATTGAAGGTCGTTTGCCTTCCACCTTTATGCGGCCCCGGATTGTGGGTTTTTTGTGAGGATGTTGTGGATGTGTGATGCGTTGTGGCATGATGTGGCGTGTATGAATTTGCGAACAGTTGTGATGTGGTTTGCTTGGGTATCAATTCTTTGTAGGTTTGTACGGCCATTGTAGCGCAACACTCAGTCCCTAAAAACCGCGGTCTCACCCTATCTTCCAATAACCACTGCCCAACAATTTAGCTCCTGTTGCCCCTCCCTCTTCCTCTCCCACCACGTTTTCCATTCCTCCCCATCCTTCCACCACCCCTCCTACTCCCTTCAATCCCATGCACATCTCTCTCACTCAAATTCAACGTAGCTCCCCTCATCCTACCCACCCCAGGTCCGCCATCAAAGGTCCCTCCTGTCCCACTCCTCTCCTTCCTCCTTTCTCTTCCCCCATTCCCACCACCTTTCCCTCCCTTTGTCTCAAGCACAATTCCATTCTCCTTGGCCTCTCTCCTTCTCTTCTCCTCCTTCTCCTCCGCTTTCCGGACTATCCCCTTTCGCATATTCATCGGCATACTTTCTTGTTTATGAATACTCGTCTTCCCACCTAATGCCTGGACTCTGAGATCCAGGGCCTTCAAGCGGTTCTTTCCTTGCAGTGAATGTGTTACGTGTGCATTCGAGGAAGTGTTCGAGGATGAGGATGTGAGTAAATGTGACTCGTCAAGGAGACGTTGAAGCGCGAGATCATTTTTTAAATTCAGAGCTTCGGTTGCGCCAGGGTCATCTGCGGAGCTGACTGGGAGTCCTTTTATTTTGGATATTGAGGTCGTGGGGAGGGATTTGGGTATTTTGGAGGACTGAATTTTTGTATTAGTATAATGCAGTATGATATGGAACTGGAAAATAATATACGTACCATGAATGCTCTCAATTCTGCTTTAGTCATCCCTGCGATTCGTGAATCGACTTTCTTCACATGTTCTACTACTTGTACGCCGTTTTGTTCTTCTACTTCGTCTTCTGCAGAATTGTCTGATAGGCCGTCCCAATCGTCATCTTCTTCATTCTTCGGATCTTCAATTATTTCGCTAGCTTTGGATGTTTTGCTTGTGGGAGGAAGCGGCTTGAATTGTGCTTCGAAATGACGACGGAAAATTTCTTGGGGATCCAGAGGCTCTGTGTCATCTTCCTCTTCCTCTCCATCGTCTTCGTCGTCTGAAGAGCTATCTGATGATTTCGATTCAGAACCAGGTTCTGGTATTGTCGGAGTGGTTTTAGATACTCTTAGAAGCTTGGAGCTGCTGGTTGTAGTGGCAGATATGCGCTTTCGTTTTCCGAGGGTTGCCGGCATATTGAATATTATTTATTTGGGATTTGGTGATTTTCGAAAACTTATTAAGAATTGAATCTTTCCTCAAAAATAAATGTTCTTGATGGAATGGGAAAAATTATGGCGAACAGCCGAGTTTCTGCCGGTTGGTGAGTCCTTTTGGTTGAAGAAACACAATTTTAGTTACACAGTGTCAGGTCAACAACAAATTTAATTATCAGTTGATACCTACTTCTTTGTTTTCTTCTATCAAGAGTCTCGAACTTGAAATTCTTTCTCTTGACTTCTGTACCTGGAAATATCAGCTTGGGAAGATTCTCATCATGACCAAATTTCGACCCTGTATAGACCTACATTCAGGTCAGGTGAAGCAGATTGTAGGCGGTACATTAACAACCGCTTTCATCTGATTTGAAGACCAACTACGTATCAAAGCTACCAGCTAGTCACTTCGCAAAGCTCTACAGGGAGAATGGTCTTACTGGTGCGCATGTCATCATGCTTGGGCCTGGGAATAAAGAGGCTGCGAAAGAGGCTGTAAGAGAATGGAAGAATGGTCTTCAAGTAGGAGGTGGTGTTACGGATGAAAATGCCAGGCAGTGGATTGAATGGGGTGCTGAAAGGGTATGTTTCTATTGCGTTGCTGGCGGATAAGAGGTCGGATTTTGATTGGAATAGTAGGTCATCATCACTTCTTTCCTGTTTCCTAATGGGAAGTTCTCCCAAGAACGATTGGACTCGGTACTGGCAGCTTTAGGTGGTGATAAGGAAAAACTTGTCATTGATCTAAGTTGCCGAAGAAGAAATAATACTTGGTTCGTGGCTATGAATAAATGGCAAACTCTTACAGATATGGAGGTGAATGAGGGTGAGTATTTCATTTCTTTCCTCTCTTCGCCATTGAAAACTTATATCTATTCTAGCATCTATCAAATCCTTAGAGCCATATTGCTCAGAATTCTTAATCCATGCAGCGGATAATGAAGGCTTGCAAAAGGGTATCGACGAACAACTCGTCGAGAAGCTATCACAATGGTGCAGTATTCCAGTCACTTATGCAGGTGGTGGTAGAAACCTTCAAGATCTTGAAAATGTCAAGAGACTTAGTGATGGAAAAGTTGATCTTACGATCGGAAGTGCTCTGGATGTTTTTGGAGGTTCCGGGGTCACATTTGATGAATGTGTACAATGGAACCAGAAGCAAGTTGCTTCTTCATAAAATGTATACATGCAAATCGGAGCATTCCAACATCTTTTTATGATACCCTGAGTGCAACCTGGATATCTTCACCCTTCTTTATTGCATGGCCTTGTGTTTTTCCTTCCTGTTTTTGTGAACGAAAGTTACCAACACTTTGTGAAATATTGCCTTTTTAGGCCCATTTCACATTGCATTATTCTTCTACTTAATTCCTTGCATAAATGACAAAAACCGTCTCGCCTATTTGATCTCGATACGATCCATTATTGAACTGAATTTCTTGCATATAGTTTGTTGAAAATTGAAAGAACTTTTTTTGGCTGCATGAAGCTTGTGGGGAATCATACCGCAATCTTTCAAATATCATTTGATGATCGTACCCCCACCGTCATCGTTCCCACTTTACCCCCAGCCATTTCCCTCAAACTTCCAACCTTTTCTTCCCACATATCTAACCAAATCACAACGCTCTATAACCTCAGTAGATTCGCAGATATGGAAAAATGAGGTCCGATAGTCCGGTTCAGGTCGAGACTCAGACCGGGGAAATGTACATTGCGAAGTAATTTAGCCCCTCTGTTATGCATCATTGGTGTATACCAAAAGATCTGTTGGCCCCGCGATTGCGAAAGAATCTAGTCGATCATACCCACCGCCTCATTTTTAACCACGAATGAGCTGAAACACGTGGCATCAGCATAGTAGGTGCAGGAACACTTGAAACTTTCCCTAAAAAGGTGAAGTGTTTCTTTATCGCCCAATACTCCCTGATATGGCTTGTTGCTTCGTTGTCGGGTCGGCTTGGTGTGACGTGATCAAGTTTTTTCTTTTCGATTATGACTGCATTTCTTATACCTGCATTATTTTTATACATGTACTGTGGCTCCCGCTGGTTTTATTCTTCTCTTCACAACACTGTACAACTTCATCATTATCATTCTGCAATTCATTCGCAAAAAATCGCCTCCTTTTTCAGGACATTAATTTGCTTCGTGAATTTTACTTTCATTATTCAATACTTGTTTGTTCTACATATAACTTTTCGGCCCTAGCTTCTGCGTTTGGTTGGTTCAACCTCGCACAACGCCAACCCAAGGAACAGCATTGTTGCTCGCATTTCTTTTTCAATTTCGCTATTCATTGACTTAACTTGAACAAAAAAACCACGGCACTCTTTTCAAATACCTATAAACACCATGTCAGAATCTGGATATTTCAACATAGGAGAATCCACCACTTCAGGCCATGAATATGACCTCATGGAGGATTCTGGAGTTGTCTTCGATGATGAAGATAATTTTCCAGAAGAAACCCCAGGTGACCGCCTCGGAGCTATCTTCGAGGACGAAGAAAACATTGAAGATGAATCAGGAGTTGTCATTGAAGAGGAAAATCACACTTCAGAGGAAACGTCAGGTGATCGCTTTGGAGCCATCTTCGAGGATGAAAAAATCATTCAAGATGGATCAGGAGCTGCCTTTGAGGAGGAAAATCATACTCCAGAAGAAACCCCAGAAGAAACCCCAGAAGAACGTCTCGCAGTGAAAAAATTGAGCCTCAATAAATGTGCCGAAGACATGGTTGCCGAACATTCGGAAGCTCTAGCACTTGCTGCATTGGCAAAGAGAATCGAATCGGGGCTTAAGGAGGTCAACACAAAATTACTGGAGAAGAATGAAATCGTCCAATACTTCATTAAGAGAAACGGCGAACTGTCAACTGAGATTCGGGAAGATGAGACTAATATCAAGTTCTCCCACATAGAATCATCACTTAATATGAAGACACTGGAGTGCGAGCAGCTAGCCGAGGACAACCAAAAATTGCTGGAAAAGGTCAGACTTTACGAAGAAGCTGTCAACCACAAAGGCAAGATTGATGTGGGCACTTTACTAGTCGAGAACTCCGAATTGAAGCTCAAACTCGAATCATCTTCTACCCAACAAGATTTTGATTATGGTGCACCTTCACACGAAGAACTACAAAGCGAATCCACCTTCGTTAATCCTGACCAACATGTCTTAGACTGGAAAGAAAGCCCCAAGATCCAAGAATTCATCACTGAAACTGTTCGTTCTGCACTCAGTCAGCAGCGAAAATCAATGAAACATCTTTTCTTCGTCGGTCAACGTGTCCGCAACCGATTCCTGGAACGAAACTCCTCATTTGATCCCAAAGCCAAGGAACGTAACGCTATTCACGAATTAGGCAACTCAAGCGTCTATAACGGACGTCCCATCACCGACGCTACTCTTTTCTCTCACGTGCCCGGTATTGCATTCGAAAAACGAACCGATGAGGAAACTTTCAAGGAATTGTATTGGGCAAGCTGGCAAACTGTACTCCGTCTCCAAGACTGCGCCGAATTTATCGAAATGCTCCGCTGGCACTCTTCCGTCAAAGCCTGGCGCAAATCTGACTACATGGAAACTGAATTCTTCAAAACCTGGACCAAAAACATCGACACGACGTTCGAGGAAATGGATCTTGCCAGCGTGCGCGATTATTGCGCAAACATTACGCGCAAGAAGCTCAAGGCATGCTATCTAGATGAGAAGAAAAGGAACATGAAAATTAGAAAGACCACGGGACTGGAATCAGACAGTGGTAAGTCTGATTATCTTCCTTGTGATTGTGGAGAGCAAGTTCAAATTCCTCTTGAAGTTGCTGTTGTGAAATCCTCCCGTGTATCGAGGTTGCCGCTTGGCAGGCGAGATACTGTATCGTAAAACTTATTTTGTTGTATTATATTGTATTATATACTGAATGTGCGAAAATAAGCGGGTGTGTTTCTTGGTATGGGTATGGGGGTATGGACGTGGGTGTGGAAGGCGGGGTTTGTGACGGGTATGATGAGGTGCGGAATGTTGGCGTTGATTGTCCTTTGTCAATTTATGCTCTGGCTATTGTGGTGGGTGGAGCAAAGTGACTTGATGGGGTTAGAAGATTGGTTGGATGCAGATCTTGAGATTGATCTTGAGTGGTGCGGATTAGGAATTTCTGACTTCGAGATGAAAGATATGGTGATGTGTATTCGATCGGGTTTGATGTTAGGGTGGTTGGTGGGTGAATGCGCAGTACTTACTGCTCATCGCTGGAGCTGGAATTAGAATTGGAATATTCCACGTGCGGAGAATTTGAAGATGCTGTGCTTTTGGAAGTAAAGCGGAGATGGGAAAGAGAAATAGAGTCACCGGCTTGAAGGTATGATTTAGTTTGCAATACGGGAAAGGTATTGGATAGGATGGTATGGATGGTTTGGATGGTTTGGGATATGGATATGTTTATGACGATTATGATAACGAATTGGGATATACGAAACACATGTTGGATGGATGGAAGGATTACGAACACGATCGACGATGGATGAGAAAGATACAGCTGCATAATATTTGCATACGAATTTCCTTTAGAAAGCAACAGAAAATACCCATTGGTTTAGGAGTTTACTTTTCTTTTGTATATAATTATTTTTTTCCCTTCAAAGAGAAAAGATGCGATTTGATATTAATGTAGAGATAGATTGTTATGGTGAAGAATCTTAGAGTTTTCTTAGAGTCTGTCTGTTGGCAAGATGGTTTATGAGTGGTGAAAATTGCGAGTACCTGATCGCAACTCAGAACAAACTACAAAATACAAATCCTACATGTGGATGGAGAATATTCAATTCAAAGATCCAAGACACGAGATGGATGGAATTAAAGTTATTGGATCACCCCCATATACAATTGAGTCCCAAAGTCCAAGTCCAAAGACATCAACATCAACCTCGCTACCGGCTTCCGCATATAACCTCGGATACCGCAACAACTCTCCAAGCACCCCCACGTCTCGTTGGCGCAGCGGTAGAGTTCATCATTCCCGAGAATGTTTGTCCGCCTCTCTACTTAGCAATTGGCAGGGCTTCGATCGGACAGTGACATTGCTGTATATTGCTTAAGGTATAATATACACTCGTGGTTCATTGGGGCATAAGAGCGTCGCGCTCTTAAGCTTTTGCCATTTCTAAGGTCGAGGAGGCTTTTTTTGAGTGGGGTGATGTAGTTTTTGTGGAATTGGGAAAGGTTGAGTTGGGATTGAATGGAATGGGATGAGAGTGTTGGTGAGGGTGAGGGTGTGTTGAAGTGAAATTAAAGCGAGATGATTTTTATGTGGAATATAGACTCTTTTGTCGCCAAACTCGGTCTAGAAATGTAGGTATGAGGGATGAGATCTGTATGACAAGAATTGAGGGGCGATGGAGGTATGTCTGTTAGTTAAGAAGATTCTCATCCTTTGGCGATTTATCAATGTCATTGGGGAAAGATAATTATTGGGTTGAGGGAGATGATCAAGTGCAGTGAAAATCACGTGAAGGTTTCTCATTGACCTCTCCTGCTCTCGTTGGTGGAATGCTGTCGTGCAAGTCCATATGTAAGTTTAAGAATAATTCCTGATAAATTACAGTCATCATTGATGCAGCGTGGTCGACACACGGTGCGGTAACCTGAGTGAAGGGAGATTGTTGTTTCAGCAAGCTTTCCCAAAGCTTCTTCACATATTCATGGCCATATCTTCATTGAAATATAACCATGAGGAGAAATCTATCTACTAGTTGAGAGAACTAAGAAACTTACTATCTCAAGCAATTCCTCGTATCACTGGCATATATTGGGCGAATCAAGTCATCGAGAGCTTTCATTTGAACGAAGACAAGATATTTAGACACCATAATTTCTATTTATCAAGCCAAAATCTTCCTGGATATATGTTCGTTGATCTCAAATGTTCATTCTCATATTTTGACATACATATAGTAAACATTTGAGACCTACCTAGTAGTTATCATTATCGACGTTTCAATTATTTCACGTCAGACTTCATAAGACAATAACCTCATACCCCGTATTTCCAAACCCAAGCCTCAATTCAACAAGTGAATTGCAACATTATACTCGGCTTATTATTAGTACGTTTTCAATTCCGAGATGTTGTAACTCTACGAGCATACTTGTTTCTCATCTCCAGACTCTGTCTTGATTTGAATCCACCACAACACAAACAAACACTACATGTTGGAGAACACCACAAGCACAGCCTATCATGAGGATCTCAAATCGTGCAATAGGTGCCATCATCGAATCCGATCTCACTTCTACACTCGAAGCCAAATTAGTCGCGAAGCAAGCAGAACTTCTCAGCTTAGCTCAAGAAGTCAGCATCGAAGAAAATAACCGTCCAATATCTCTGCAAGCAAGTTGAGCGCAAGAGATTAGAGGCGCACGGAATTAGCAGTGAATGGACAGAGAAAATCAGGTGCTTTGTTGTGGAAGAAAATCAACATGAATTGCTTATGGAGGATATTCGAATGCAGACTGCATATCTGGAGAAATTGCGTAGTATAGAGGCGAGTCATGGCGAACAATACACTTTCGAGGAGCATTTGAAGCAGGAGAACAAAGAGCTACAGAGGAAGGTCGAGAGTCCGCGGCAAATCCTAGATGACACAAAGACTTTTACTGGCGAGGAAATCAATCGATTGAAAGTGGCAGTCGATGCACTTGCAATCACGAATCGCTATACTAGTAATTCTTCGAACCAGAAGATAGATGTGTTGAAGGCGGAGAATGAGGCCATTACAGTCACGAATCGAGATATGAAGACATCTATGAGTGAAGATATTGATAGAATGCAGGGGGGAGTTGTTTCACTGACAACCGCTTATCATAACCTGGAACTATCTGTGCTGGAAAACAATCGGCTAAAATGGAGCACAATGTACTTTCTGATCGTACTCACTAAGAAATGAGTTATTTGGGAAGATGCAATCAAGGCTCGAAGAAAGGAGTTGAGGGGTTGAAGTCATGTGTTACCGATCTCATGTATACCAATGTAGCCTTGAAGAGATTGAGAGATACATACGGCGATCTCAAAGCAAAGCCACTTTCTTGGAGGACGAGGAAATAACTACTTGGAAGGGGCACCTAAAGGTCAAAGAGCTCATCTTACAACGCGAAATGGAGGTCTTGGATAAGCATAAGGCGCTTATGGAGCTAGGAGCTAGAGTACGAAGAAGTTTTATTGGGCAAAATCAGTCAAGTACTTTCATTTTTCATTATCTTCAAGCCTAGACGAAACATTCTCAAAGTCATTAGAAGCCCTTTTTCGAAGTCCAAGTCCTGTCGCAGATGCTCTAGTATTTAGTCCTACCCCAGTCGAATATCGCAATATCACATGTCGACTTGAAAGCACCTAATCATATTCATATATCTATGGTGTTGAATGGTCTACGGTACTAAGATTGAAATCTTGTTTTAGTTTTGTTCAGCTGATTAAGGGTTATGCAGGAATCAAGATTTGGAATCCAAAGTCATTTGAGAAATCCGAGTTCTTCAAGGTTTGGTCCAAAATAGATATCTCGTTTGCTAAAATGGGACTAGAAGAAACAGAAGAATGGGCCGATGATGTATCAAATTATGCGGAAGTCACGTCTGCCTTTTTGGCAGCAGAAAGAATGCAAAAGAAGAGCATCGCAGATGAAGCCAAAAAGGAGAAGGGGTCAACTGCTCTGAAGCAAAGAATTATGGACGCAGGTATTGCAATTAGAGGTCGTTATTTGGAAATGATGCTTCCAGTCGAAGAACGCGATTCTGTCATAATCTCTAAGGTGGTGAGACCACCCATTATGCTGACGCTGAACTTGATGCAGCTCTGTATGACTCTGAGCTTCAAGAAGGACGTACATCATTTACTAATGTACTTCTATATCGCCGGGCTTACAACTTCCATCCAGACTTCGCTTCATTAAGAAGAAGTAGAGTCCCTTGCAACTCTAATAAATATACGCAGATGATTAATTGGCATGCTCGAGTTTCTTAATGGCATTGTAAGCTCAAGGACTTCGGTCGTACCAAGTTCTCCACTGCGTGGCCGAATGACCTTTTCGAAATGAGGGGTGGAAAAATCATTCCCTGTCTTCAATATTTAGCTGTTGATTTCACGAGTTCTAGCTACGATATTGTCTGGCAAAACTTAAAGACACTCTACCTGGACGAGGAACCGAAAACAAACGAAGGCATAGACGAGTGGACTGAAGTACTTTTCCCAGATTCCCCGACTCAGAACCAAACACGAGATATCATGAATCAGCAAAGTCATAGATTGGAGTTTGAGTTCAACAATATTATGTCACTCACAAGAGGAAACTGTTTCTGGTGCTGGTCCCTGTTCTCGTCGGTTGAGTGATGATTTTAGCAATGCGAAGAATGGGCATGGTGTGTATCCTCTTCCATGTATGATAAACACGGTGCTAGAATATATATGATCTCCAGGAATTTGTAGTGCAAAAAGCAATTGCAGTAAAGCTGGTCTGTCTGACAATACTTCTTTGGTTCTATGGATGATGTTTTGCCTTAATATATACCAACAGCGATGGGGAAAGCCTCTTGGCAATACTACTCTCTTTACTCTGGGAACAATTGGTGTTGTTAGTTTGGATGCGAAGATCAAAATCTTCAATATGCAAGCGGAGCTCTTCTCAAGCTACCAAGATTGCTTAAAATTCTTGGTGATTTGAACACAAACATGTGACTGCTTTGGAAAATGATTACAGTATCTGATGACCTTTGCCTTCTTGTGACTATTCTAGTTGGAGTCGACTCCTTGCTACTATATCTACTCAGCTATAAATATATCTCCTCTATCTTGCCCAAACTAGAATCAGGGACGAGCTGCGCCCGTGAGTGCTTAGAGCCTTCTCATTCAACACTCAGATCATGTGATTATAGTCATGACCCTGCTAGCTAGGAGGTAGCACTAGGCCGCCAGCCAACATTTTGAAATGTGATCCCAGGCTCTAATAGACGTTTTACTTCAATCATGATCTATAACGTGTAAAACATCAAGCTACTGTTTAGTAGAAGGTCGATTCTTCGTACAATGTAGGTGAAGAGAGAGTTGTAGAAATGAGGAACCTCATTGGGCCACTGAACGATAGTTGATGACAAGGCCAAAGATAGCGTCGTCGAGATCAAATCTCCGATTAACCATAAGTTCTTAAACTTATAAACTAATCGAATTATTGAACTGTATACGCCCTCTCAGTCCAACTCTATTCGACTAATTCATCATCAACTTGAGGGCTCGATTCGCCGAACAGAAGATTGCGAACAAAATCAAAGAGGGTGTTATTGCCGATTTTAGCGCTCAACTTACAGAATAAAAGACGGTACGCGAAGTAAGCGAGGAGGTTATCTATGGTCTACACTAGATCATCGGAGAGAAAATTACGAGCCACAGTAGTCTAATGATAGTCATCGAGATTCAACAGCAGACAAGAGCGTGCAAAGATGTCGTTATCAATTACCAAAAGGAAGATAAGAATTGTGCATGTAGAGATAGTAAGTTTTTTGCTCCAAGGCCTACTATCGCTCCAATGAAAACATCCTTGCTGAGTACAAGTACAAATGCATCTATCATGAAGACCGTTGAAGCTGCCATCGACAACAATAATTTGGAGTACTCATTGACACATATGAAAGAACTTGAACTTAGCCATGCAACAGATAAATATTTATTAAAGAAAGAATCGGACGAAGCGCAGATATCGTTGAAAAAGGCCATATCTGAAACAATGAAGATGAAGGCACCTTACGACATTGGCCTCGGTGTCAGGATCCGAAAAATTGCCAATGATGTATCAAGAGATGGCTCAATACACTCAGACTTTGTACACGGTCTTTAGCCATCTATTAAGTAGGCTAATGTACATTTTCTCTTTAATGACCTTCTCACTAATTTGTGACTCATAAACAGTGTTGCCATTAGTATTTCCAGTATTCGGTATACGGGCCAATATAGTGGTATGTATAACTTTTTTTTTGAAAATATTTTCGTACGTAGTATTGAATTCTATATCACTGAAAATATTCAATATTATAATAATACTGAATACTAGTAGAAATATACTGAAATACTGGAATTTAATCTAAAATGCTCATTCCATATCCTAATTAGGCTTAAAAACAGCATTCCAAATCGAAATTCAGTATTTCAGTATATTTCTAGTAATATTGAAATTTGTTACACTTACTAAAGTACGTATAACCTTATATTATACGTACGGAAGTGGTAATTAGGAATCCAATATCAGCCACTGTTTCACTGGCGTATACTAATGGCAACACTGCTTATGAATGCTTCATCTAGCTTTTCTCTCCAATAAGCGTTTGTGCTGCATGAAATACGGCATGATTTCTCACCCACCTTTGTACGAAAAATTCTACGTTTAACTCTGCAGGTAATCTACTCAAACTTCCGCCAACATCATTGTTTCAGTGGGGTTAATCTTGTTGTTGATGTGACAAATCATGGTCCTCAATCCTACCCCACATCCTTTCCAGCATCCCCTATTCATTTCGCTTACTCAAGTTACACAGCATTCGTGAAAGAGAGCTAGCTGATACCCAACGAAAACAAAGCGAGAAACCTGTACTGTTATTAGTTCAGATATTTAGTCCTATATATTGTGACCTATATGTCAGGATGAGAGTCTGATCAAATCATTCTTTGAGCGCGCCATCAAAGAGGAATATAATGCAGATACAGTTATTGGCAACTTGCAGGAAATGGGGACCTCTAAAAAGGCAGATATACCTGTCAAAATAATAATTTTTTCATCAGGCGATTCAAAATCTAGCATACGATACTAGGACAACCGAGGTCTATTAGAGCTATAATTTTCTTACATTCACTTTTCAGACAGCTTGAGACAAATTATACTCTTCAATATTTCTTATACCCAGACATTCTTTTGTGGTTACTTCAGCTATTATACAGTCTTTTGCATAGTTAGTTTAAGAACCTACGAAAGTAGAAGAATATATTCTGAGTTCTCTGTAGTGTATCTAGGAAGTTCTCCGAGCTTTTACTTCAATTCCTACAGCCAGGCACTGAGTTTCTAATAGAAGCGGACAGAAATACAAGAATATAACTCCGCTCTATAAAATAGTGCCGTAGAGAATTTCATCACTAATTCTCGCTAGTCAGCATATATCCAATGGATCGCACTGTACATTTGAAATGGCCGTACGGAACAGTTTATATCAGTTAGCCCAAGCATAATGACAATTTAGTCATTTAGATGCTCATAAATAGATTCTCAGGACGAATCTACGATATGTCTCGTTGTTCAGTCACAAATAATATACCATTACACTTTTACAGAACAAACACAAAATTACTCAGAGCCTTCTTTTCCACTGTTTACAAGGTCGAACATGTCACTCACGAACATACCAGATATTGGCCAGCTCACCATTCAATATGAAAATGCAACCTCACTCATCGAAACTTCGGAGGAATCCCACGTGGAGAGACTCAAGGAGTTGAATGTCAAGTTAAGAACGCAAAATAGATTACTTCGATTTGTCATCAAGGAATTGCAGGTGGCTAGCACAGAAGCCGACAATGAAAAGGAGACCTTGGCAGCGATGAATGTTGGCATATTCAAAAAGATAGACGACCAACTAAAAGTGCATTTTACTTCTGTCCAGAAGCAGAACATCAAGGTTTGGACATCATTCCTGGATGATATTGCTGAAAATAAGAAGGCTTTTGATGCCACGGGTGAAAAGGTTGATCTTGAGGTATGGTATATCATATACGAATACTCGATGATAGAATGTTAACACTCTGATAGAAATACGAATCTGCAATCAAATTATGGCGTCGCTCGCATATCAGGCGAGATGATATCGATATCATCATATGTCAGAGAGTGGTGACGGAGCGAATGTCGAACCTCATAGATGAGCTAAGAGCCCATAAAGCTAAACTCGAATCTGAGATCAGTAGGCTAGAAGCTAAAGCCAATGAAGTCAAATATGATGTTGTTAAGCACGAGATAAAGCCCCAGGGGCAAAACAACATTGGGACAGGCTTACAACAAACAGAAAAGGTCTCAGAGGACGAGATGAAGAATGAACATGAGAATGAGAATGAGCTAAAGGAACGAAATGAAATCATTGCAGATTTGAAGGAAAAAGAGAAAGCCTCAAGAGCTGAGATGAAGAGCAAATATGAAAAGAAGCTGAAAGACAAAGATATAATTATTGCCAATCTTGAAGAAAAGAGGAAGAGCTCGGCAGTTGAGATCAAGATTAGCTATGAGAAGGAGTTGAAGGAACAGAGTAGCGTTATCGCCGATTTTGAAGAGAAAGAGAGGTCCTCAACCGACAAGATAAAACGTACATACGAGGAGAAATTGAAGGAACAAAACAGCATTGTCGCCAAACTCGAAGAAGAAAAACTAACATCAGCAGACGAGATGAAGGGGTTGCACAGGGAACTGGCTTCTCACAGAGAGGTGTCAATCAGTATTCTAAGCCGAAAAAGAGAGGTGATGAAACCCCATGAGAGTCGTAGCGACCACGTGATCGAGGCAGGAAATCTCTCAGCACATGGTGGAACGTAAGTCCATATTTAGCAACCTAACCATTTGATCTAGATACCTTGCTAACATCTATCCAGCTGCCTGGCCGATGCTTTTAGAATCAAGTCTAACCCCGATGTCAACGACTCTCCATGGTTCGAGGAGAACTATGGCTTAGATACGAAGACCGTTGAAATGTTCGGCGAAAGCACTGCATTTACAAAGTTTGTAAATATGCGATATGACATGTACAACTGCAGAGGAGATTATAGGCGCGCGGTCTCAGACTTTGAGGAAGGATTTCAGGTTTTACTAACCGCAATCCGGGAGAAAGGCCCAGATGCAACAATAGAGTCAATTGACGGCTTCCTTTTGAAGAACAAAAAGGCAAAGGTCGTATTCCAGAAGTTGTGCAGCATGTGGGACATCACAAGGGAATCACAGAGAAAAGGCTTCCAAGAGAGCAGAGACCTGTAAATTTCTCTATCTTTGTACCTTTGATATTATGCTAACGAGTTGCAGAAAAAAGAGATCAATTTTTGGAGGAAGTATGAGATCTAGTGTTTCTCTTATGAGTAGAGAGACACAGAGAACTAGACTTGACAAAATTGAGGAATATGGCAAGGATATGCTGGCCTCCGCTAAAGACGCCATGCCTTGGGCTAAGAAGTGACGTTTTAAAGCATCAGCATGAGATCACAGATCAGCACCACCGAGATCAATTCTATGCTGGAACTCGGTGGATTCTACATCTTGAATGGTATTAGAAACGTTATAGAACGAGAAACTCTATCATAATTCATACAAATGAAATGTCAATTACTCTCCTGTCCCCATTCCAAGCGCAAATACCTAGACTTTCCACAAGAAAATCCTTTTATAGTTCTACCGCACCCACACCACGAATGCCGCCTAAGCAAGACAGGAAATACATCTATTACAAGACTTTCATCTCAACATATAAATTTTCTTCCAACATACTTACAATGTGATATAGAAAAAAATACATTAATTACCCATTCAACACTGGACATACCATTGATACTATAACCACCTAAATATTCAAGGCCCAAATTTGACCAACCGATGATCTTACTACCTAGGTACATAGTATATAAACTCACCTAAAACATTGACTCCAAGATCAAACTCTACCCACCGTACACACATCAACATCTATGGCACTTAAAAACCCATTGCCCTGTAGCAGTGCAGCACTAGTGCAATATTGTCATATATTTACAAATTATAGAGGAACATATCAAAAGATTGTACAGCTTCAACGTTCTACTGTATAGACTCTCTTCATTATAAGGGTATCTCCCTTCTAGCTAAATCTTAATCCTAGATTGTACATATGATTTTACATTAAGTTCATTGTATTCAACATCGCATACCAAGTATCGTGAGAAGAACAGAAAAATATTACTTTCAAGCTTTATCTTCTCCAGAGTTCCAATCAAAGACTTCGACTACGAAGTCTCTCTAAAAATCTACTTTCGGTTGTCCTTGACATTTTTCACAGTATCTTAGTTTGGAAAGCTTCTCAGAATCTCAAGATGGGTAACAAGAATAAGAAGACTAAGTCCACGAACACTGGCATGTATAGCAATAGCAGCACCTCGTCGACGAACAAGTCGGAGGACCCTACGAAGGATAGCCCAATGGACTTACTACAGAAGCCCACCTCTTACATCCAATGAGAAGAGAAAGACTTGAGCGCATTGAAGAGCGAAATCCAAGCTCTCAAAAAACAACTCCAAAAATCGCAAGACGAATCCCATGCATCGCAACTCGGCGAGGAAAACCTCGAAAAAAATGCAAAAGAACTCCGATATATAAACAAAACTCAAGCTGAAGTCACCGGATATCTCGTAAAGGATCTTCAAGAGGAATATCTCAAGCTCCAGAAGCATAAATATATGTCTCAAGGTGCCATAGCTAAGCTCTTGATGGATATGCACCAAGCAGAGATAGCGATGCAGTCGGAGCGCATTACTACTGCACAACTTAGACGGCAATTCGAGGTAGGAGGAACGTATAAACTTTCGAAAGGAGTCGATAACTTTGAGGCAAGATTTACAATATACAGGAGGGGGATTGAAGGAACTAGGAGAGGAACACGGGCAAGAAATGACGATACTCGATAATCAGCTGAACTCCATGAGACAAGAATCTCAAGTTGTCAAGAGGGAATCGGAAAAATTGCAAGATTCCAATGGTATTTCTGATGATCTAGCAGTGGCAAATCAAACGAGATAGCATGCTCCGACCAATGCATCCGAGGACGAAGATGATGATGGCAACTTACTTGCAGCTACATTGTCTGAATTGGAGGACAGTCGTACTCCTAGCAATCAGCCACTTGGAAACAAGGTTGGTATTCTGAACGGCTTAAGTATTGAATTCTGTGATGGCATCGAACACAAGATCATTAAGCTCGATCTAAGTCCAGAGCAGACCGAGAGAATGCATATCTGGAAGCAATCTCTGATGGAAATAGCGAGTGCCAAAACCACGAGCCAAGAGGTTAGTTTTCAATCATACAGCAGATCTTAGATTACCGTATGTTAATGATTTTCTGCAGGAATATCGAACTCTTGCCAAAGAATGACATGATACATATACCCCTCAGGATAACTCCGACATTGCTCTGGTAGTGCAATGGAATACAAAACCAAGAGATGAAATGATCACCCAGCAGATTCAAGCGACGAATGCTCTGGAGCAGAAAATGGAAGAAAAGATCTCATTGCTTCAACAACAGCTTGCCATTGCCAAAACTGAGATATCAAAGGAACAGATGAAGACGCTAAGGGATCAGGAGAGTATGATTGTATCTCACAACATGGCAGTTGCTGGCAAGAAAGCAGAATCTCGGATACGGCGCTTACAAGAGCAAAGAAAAATTGAAAAACTGAAAGAAGCTCAAGAGATCGAAACCAACACGCTAAAAGCAGATTTCGAGTCTCAGTTCGCGGAACTCGAGAAGAAATATCGCCCAATTTTTGAGATTGGTGAGAGTATTCTCGCTCGTGAGCGTGAGAAGAGTAAACCTTATAGTGAACACAACGAGGAGATCATAGATCAAGGAAACCTCGCTGCTCATGGCGGAAAGTAACTTTCTTCCAACTATTTCTCACTCAAACATTGAAAGACCTTGACTAAGGAGTGTTGTACATAGCTGTCTCGCTGTTTCGCAACAAATGGCCAAGAACTCAATTGATGAAGACAAAAAGTGGTTCGAAACCTCCTACGGCGTTAGCATCGAGAATTTCACTAGGCATCAGAACTCTTCAACCATGGTCAAGGCTCTCAACATGCAATATAGCACGATAAAGTTCAAGTTTGTTCAACTTTCCGAGACAGAATTCGAAAGCAGATTTCAACTGCTTATGAAGAAGGTTAGAGAATGGGAAGATCATTTTGAAAAAACCTTAGGTGAACCATCGGAGTCTCTGGATACTTTTTTGACCGAAGATGAAGATGCAGTGCAGATTTTCTCCGCGATATGCCAGGTGTACAATGACGCTGCCGAGAGTGATAAGAAGCGAAGAAAAGTCGAATGGTAAGTTGAAATATCATCTAAATACATACGCATGATGCTAACTGTTTGCAGGAAGAAAATATCGGGTTAGCCTCTTTCTAATCTTAAGAAGCTTTACAAGAAGCTTCTAGGGCCGGGTTAAAACTAAAACGTGACTGCTGCAAGGATATGATCAGATTTCCTCAGAGGCATGGAGAAAAATAAAGGAATATGGAACGTTGGATATGCTTATTTTGAATTGAGAGGGAGAGTCTGAATGTAAATGATAAGTTCTGTGGTGATGCATATAGATCACCGAAGAAAATAAGCTCTTGATCGTTAATACCGATTCAAAAACTAGCCTGGTGAGCAATTGGAAACAATACTTTGATGATCTAAGTACTATCAAGGCAGATAGTACCCTCAACTTCCAGTTCTCTGGTGAAACGACCATGGTATCATCAGGGGTAAACATGGTGTGTATGTTTTCTCAGCCATCTGGCAAACTTCGAAACTGTTGAGATTGTGAGATATATAGATTCGTTCCAAGCTCACAAAAGCAGTAGCTGAACATCTTGAAGAGCAGTTTATAGATTCGAGTCTGGCAGACTAGACAAAAAATCAACCACTGCTCAAGACTTAGTCTAACCAGTAAGAAAGAACAATAGATCACTTACCCGTATCATACTCATTCACATCAAATGATTATTTCCTGTAATTCCTTTTCTATGTACAAGATCATCATAGAGTAGTTTCCTACAATACCGCCTTTCAATACCCTCTTTCAGTACCTCAATCCGCATTTCTCTTCTACCATTTGCGCATAAACATCTATCCGCTTTAATCCACCAACATATGTGTGCCTTTCGGTATAGGGAATTGCCTCTTCAATTCATATCCTATAAAGCTTGATGCTGTGTGCGTATGGTCGATTCGATAGACTAGGAGTGGTTACATACTTGACTTCGATGAGACTGCAATGCGGACTTGAGTGGGTTCTCATCTGTTAGACCTCAAGTCGGCCAAAATGTTACCATCTGGCTCGTACACTGTAATAGAAGTCATCTGATGCTTTTACTCGAAGCTACGAAACTCATGTCAAGCATGCAGTTAGAAGAAGAAAAAAGCCAACTGAGCCGAAATGAATCGGTCACAGTTCACTTCACTTCTTCCCTGGTCCAGTGAATATTAAAGGAATTCTGCCATCTTCACTTTTTCTTTCCTCCACGTAAACGCATTGATTCGTCTCTCAACATTATTCCAATTCCTTACTATTGAGAGGTCGACAATTTCGTGAAGTAGGTTATTCCCTGCTCTTACATTATCTGCTTCGTTTCTCGTACGTTATTGTATTAGTAGATCTAACACACCGTCCAGCAGCCATAATTTGGAACAACCATCCAAAACCCAAAATCCTCACCATGAACCCTCCCGGTCTTCCTAACGGGCCTTGCGTCGGTTGTAGCACCATAACAGATCGACTCATCGCCTCTGACCGAGTCTTCCACAATCTCCACAATGAAAAAATGCGCGATAAAGACCAGAAACTTCGTGATGCAGAAAAAAAGATACTCGATCTAGAAGCTCAAGTTGATACTTTGAAGCAAGAAGCAAGTCTCCTGAAGCCATTTCTCAAAATAGGCGCTCAGATTCGAACTCACAAAATCTCAACGGAGAAGATAAAGATGGGTGTGATGACAAATGTAAAGATCGCGGGATCAGGGGAAGAATTACTTCACATCGGCAATGCAATCGCAGACGCTCTTCTATATCAAGATTTCGCAGGAAAATACAAGCGTACAGATGTCGATGTTTATAAGCGTATGTACGCTGGCTTCCACCCTGATTTCATCTTGGCCAACAAGCACTGCACTCGTTTCATCGATATTCTTGGTTGGCGTCGTACTATGGCATTCTTTTATGAACAACCATACTATGCCAAGGAGAAGTTCCAATATACGGTCTTTGCGCGTCAGAGTTTAAAAATGAAGCTTAAGTTGAGAAGATGGTCTGGAGAAGAATTTGAGAGATACTTTAGATCTGATGAAGAAGGAGAGAATGCATATGAAGATATGAAGGAAGAATACGAAGCCGAGTTGGAGATCTATCGAAGGTTTGCGAGAAAGGATGGCAAGAAAGGTCTTGGGGATTCGTATCGAAGCTTTGGTCCAAGTGAGAGGATTTGATGGATTATGGGGTATGGGGTTCAAAACGTGAAGTTGCAAAGCGGCATTTGAGTGAGGAATCATGTCAGGATCCTTGGGTAATGAGTAGCATGGAGTTGGGGTTATGAATGAAGGGAATCTCTCGGCCCGAAATGGATTTCTTGTCGCTTCGTCAAGATGTATTAAGTCAAGTGACTGAGAAATAAAGACTTTAGATCTCACATCAATGTGGGCCATATTGGTGGATTGTTTCGAGCCACCGTCTTGGTAGAAGCTAATAGAAAACGCATTATCTACCACTCCCATGCAATAACTTGGCGTTGCCGAACATATTTCTTCTTGGTATGTTCTAGTTTCTAGCCCGTGGGAAAGCAAAACGACTCGAAAATGTGAAGGTTGAAACTTTAAACATTCGTGTTGTGGACGAAGCGTTGACAAGTAGCGGCATTTGCAATTTTTTTGCTTATTATTCGAGAACATGTTCCATTTCCCACTTCTCAATTGATGCATGCCAATTATGCTAATTATGCCAATTTTATCTTAACCAGCCTAACGATGTATGGAGAAATGCAGAATCCATAATTACGCCGACATGCCCCAACTTTCTCTAGCCAAGAATTGACAAACACTCAAGGTCATGTCTTGGCCCGGGGTTGGCAATAAAGTCCGGTTGAGAGGGCCTCCTTACTCATGGATGGTAGGTATCGGTATCGCCGTGAAGGATTTCTACGTAGTCTTTGGCAAAAGAAAGGAGAGGATAGAGGATTCGGTTGACACGGTACCGAGAAGACGAGATCGAGACTGTTTTTTATCTAATCCGGATCATTTATATGCATCTAACTGCACTTGCCCGTAGAATAATATGTCATTGTCATGTTATGAGTTGACGATAGTTGCATAAATAGTGGAAATCAGGTTTTTGCCAAGATTCTAATACCACGCGGGGCACCACGGGGTGCGGGGGAAATCTGTTTTGTTAAACGACTTGGCCAATGACACAGCCTCAAATATGGATCTTGCTTTTCGATTGTGTAGATACTCGGAGTGGTGCCCTTTTTCCAGATAGGGGAAAGAATTAGTTGGGTCAATTAGTGTTCATTTGTGCGGCGGCTTCCTCACGGTAAATCTATTGTCCACTTTTTAGTCTCACATGAAGACCCAATCATTTCAGTCTTTGGCACGGGAAGATCCTCACTCTTCGTATCTTATTCTTTGTTTGGACAAGAACGTCGTGGAGTGGTAAATGGAAGTGGAATAGCTGGGTCCCAGATTGTGTGCTATCTTCGACAGGATAGTTCCTGGGAAAGAACGTAGATGAGCTAGTGCAGGGAAGAAATATCGTTGTCACTAGACAGATCAAAGATTCCATTCCACAAAAAGTCAAATCTGGGGATATCTCAAAATGTTGATAAATAGGGATACTGATTATCCCCTTCCTTTTGGAGACCAGACAGTTCGACAAGTCTCATCTGACTGAGCCTCCTGGATTTCTTTCCCTTCATCAATCTTTCCCTGAACTTTTCTATATAATAATCCCCATCTCAAATCCCTGCACAGATTCATCAAATAAACCACCATCAACATGTTTGGGAAGAAGACAGAGACTCAAGAGGAAGTGGAAAAACATAATCCTTCAAATGACGATGCCTTGGGAAACAGCACCGGCCTAACCGGTGCAGCAGCCCTGACAGTCAGGCAATCCATCTACCCTATCACCCTCGTCACAATTCTATTCTTCCTCTGGGGTTTTGCATACGGCTTGCTAGACGTCTTGAACGCCAAGTTCCAAACCGCTCTTAACATCACTGCCGCCGAGGCTGGAGGTTTACAAGGATCTTATTTTGGGGCTTATTTCATCGGTCCCCTAACATACTCGGGATGGATTGTGCGTAAATTCGGATACAGATGGACATTCATCGTAGGTCTCTGCATCTCTACGGCGTAGGTGCATTGATGTTCTGGCCCTCGGCAGTCTACCGATCATTCCCCGGTTTCTGCGGAAGTCTTTTCATCGTTGGATCCGGACTCAGCACGCTCGAAACATCCGCCAACCCCTTCATCGCCACATGCGGACCCCCACGTCTCTCTGAATTCCGTCTCGAGCTCTCCCAAGCCTTCCAAGCCGTAGGATCAGTCGCCGCGCCCCTCCTCGCTTCGCGTGTCTTCTTCAAAGAAGGAGATGGCGAGGATCTCTCCAAAGTCCAATGGACATACCTCGGAATTGCCGGTTTCGTCTTCCTGCTCGCCGTCGTCTTCTTCTTCAGCAAACTCCCCGAAGTCACAGATGCAGACATGGAACTGCAAGCTGAGAGTTCCGCCGGTCTCACAGGATACGAGGAAAAGCCTATGCGTAAACAATACAAGTTAATCTTCGGCGTTGCCGCGCAATTCTGCTATGTCGGTGCTCAAGTTGGTGTTGCTGCGAATTTCATCAAGTATGCCGAGGAGAGTGCGGGACTCTCTCAGGCGGCTGCTACCGATAGATTTGCTCTTGCCCAAGGTCTTTTTCGCCATTGGTAGATTTGCAGCTGCAGGCCTGATGATGGTTGTCAAGCCGCGTTTCGTGCTCATGCTATTCATGACTGCCATTATGATCTTCATCTCGATTGCTATTGGAGTTAAGGGTGAAGGTGGTGTCGCTATGTTATGTCTTGTTCTGTAAGTTCCCATCATTCATTCCCTCTTGTCACCGCAAAAGCTAATACAATCAGTTTCTTCGAATCCTGCATCTTCCCTACCATCTTTGCCCTCGCAATCCGTGGTCTCGGTCGCCACACTAAACGTGGTGCCTCTTGGGTCGTAGCCGCCGTCTCAGGTGGAGCACTCTTTCCCCTCCCTGACTGGTCTCCTCGCAGACAAAAAAGGATACCATATCGCCATGACTGTACCACTCATTGGATTCTTTGTCGCTTTTGCATTCCCCATCTACCTCAACACAGTCTGTGCCAAGGAATTGGATGGATTCAGAGAGACAAAGATTGGATACGAGGATGCGGATTTGGAGGCCGAGAAGAGACCTCAGGATATCATGTGGGAGGAGAAGGGTGCTACAGGGTCTGATGCGCATCATTTTGAGGTGGAGACCAGTAGTGACGGGGAGCAGAAGAAGGAATAATGCCGTGTAAATATGATGTAATGTATGACGATGGGAACTTATCATTGGATGGAATCTCTGGAGGGTTTGGGTAATGATTTAAATGGGTATAGGGAACTTCATCGTTGTAGGATTACATGACCTTGGTTTCTATATAGAGCCTGAAATGAATTATGAACTTTCCATTCGTATCAAAATATATTTGTCAAATTAGATTGGCAATTGGTGAAATGTATCTTGGAACGGCATGTTCATTGGAAAGCTAATGGTGCCCCCTATTCAATACTCATTCTACAAAGTACAAATGCCCATCTATCCACAAACCTTCATATTTCATTTAACCATCTCCAGATATCCCTTTTCTTTCCCGTCACATATTCACCCACCCCATCTTCCTCCCACGTCCTCTCAGCACCCCTCAACCCCGCTACTTCCTCCCCACATCCAAAACTCAATCATAAGACTCCGGAATAAAGATATGCCCCAAAGCCCCAAAACCCAAGCTTAACTTCACAAAACATATCCCTCCACGTAATTCCTATACTCTCAACCAAAGTAAAACAAGTCATCATCAAACATCCATCCACGCCAACTACAAGCACATCTTTACTACCGCGGGCTTCTAATCACCAACCTCTTTCTTTAGTGTGAAAGTATCGACTATACTTTTTTTCTCCTATCCCACTCCCTCCCCCCTCCCCGCCCCTTTCCCTTCAAAAGAAAACAACTAAAAGAATCTTCCAAGTGTTCTCTCACTACCAGTAAAAGGCAAGAATTAGATTATGCTTTCAGCATTCATTTAGCTTGTACCTATTTTACATCATGAAGATAGTGAAGTCTGCTGAGATGTAGCACTGACCGTTTAGGATGTCATGTGAGAAGACTATTCTGAAATATAAAAGTTTATTATATATCTAGATACCTATGATGTGATGGAAAAGATGTTTAGGTTCCAAACCAGCCTTGAACCGAGTAATGGATATAAATACTATTCCCCCGTCATCTGCTTCGTCAGTTTCCTAAGAATATATATCTGATGCACATCTCTATCTATTTCTCATACACGCATGCTCAAGTAGCTGCTAAAATTTCTAACTCCTCTTTTACACCTAGAAACGCCATTCTCATGCCTTATCCTGCCTTTTGAATAAATTGCTATTCACCGTAGTGACAATAGTTTTAACTCCCACTTGATCCACCATGAGGTCCTTTACCTCCATCAAGAAGTAATTTTGGTTTGATGAATCCTTCATCTAATTGTTTGAACCATGCTGCATGATCTTCGGCTGTGCCATGTAGCAGTTGACTAATTGCGCCTGAAGCTGTGATATGTGGTGCTTCAGGACGACTAGTACTGCCAGAAGTTGGGTAAGGTGTTCCCATATCACCATTATTTTGAGGTGATGATCTTCTTTTGGGTGGTCGGTTAGCTGGTGGTGGAAGATCCGAGGAGTCGCTATCAAAGCCTTCATCACTCGTGCTTCCTGTTCTACCAAGGAGATCCTGTTCACTCTCGTTCTCTTTTCTTCCATTTGCGTTAGAACCCTTGCGACTTATACTTAATGGTCGAACATTTGGGCTAGCGTTCCCACTTGCATAACTTCCACGTTCTGCTCCCCTACAATTTCCTAATCCATCAAGTTGCATTGCCTCCATTACTTCGTCTTGGATCGTTGCCTATACCTGATCCAGAATGCTTGTAATAGTTTCCTCCTGAAATCGCTTCAATATCGAATTCATCATCACTATCGATTTCCTCGACTACTCCAGTACGAATGCCAAGGATTTCTAACATGCGCGCGGTAGTACCGCCGAAAATGATAACAGTAAGCACAACAACCACAGGACAGTGGCTTTCAAAGCCCATGAGTTCTCGCCAGTCATTCCAGCTGCCAATGCGACACCTACAGCTCCACGCAATCCGGCCCAGAATAACATTGCTTGATAATTGTATGGTTAGCTCATCTGCAACCTCCTGTCCTCTTTTTCTTTGCGCGATATCTTAGGAACCAATTGATCAGTCTCGAGAGTGGAAACACAGCTGCGTATCGAGCTACGCAAATACCAATGACCGTAACTATAATGAACAGTGGCTTAAATTGTAAATTCTTTTCGGTGAATAAAGACAGCCCGAGGTAGATGAAGATAAAATTCTCCGATAATTGCGCAAGAACTTGGAACAAGTATTTAGTAGTAAGTTGTGTTCGGCGAGACATGTTGTAGTATGCATAATGCTTTAGAGTAATTCCGCAGAATAAAAGTGTAACAATTCCTATACCAAGTTAGTATTATTACTTGAGATGAAGAATTTGTGAGAACACTGACCAGACATGTGAAGACCATTGGAGAAGAAATAGCTAGCATAAGCAATCAAAACAATCAGACAGCTTTCAATCTTTGGAAACCTTCTGACATATGTATACTTCAATCCTAAAGCTGTAGCAATTCCTATGACGATTCCAATGATCAAGCTTCCGAAGAAAACTGCCAAGAAAATGCCGATACCTTCAAACAGGCTGAGAAGGCCCAAAGTTCCTGCATTGCCACCCTCTTTATATCTTTGCGCCGTCTCGAATAAAACGATTGCGATAGCATCATTGAGGATTGATTCACCGAAAATTACGGTATAAAGTTTCGGATCAACCTTATATGTGTTGAAAATCGCGAGAATCGTAACAGGATCGCGTGGCAGAAAGAGTTGCTCCAACAGATATGGCATCGACGAATGTCATGCTAACTCCATCAAGCGGAATTCTTGTATATAACCAAAGTACCAATCCTAATACAATTGCTGAGATGAAAGTTTCCGGCAAAAGCAAATGTAAGAATGGTTCCTATATTGCGGAAGAAGTTCGCTTGATGTAATTCATATCCGGATGCCAGAATAATCGGTGGTAGAAGGAGATTGAAGAATATCTGATCATCGAAGCTCACAAGACTTTGTATAGAGTTTCCGGCGCTGACTCTAAGGATCAAACCAATCGTCATACCTGGTTGGTCAATATCTGCGCGATGTGAATAGCTTGTTCAAGACAACTTACCAGCAAAAATAGAAATGGAGGTTTCATGAACAGCTTCAACTTTCTTGATCTGGAGCAAATAACTAGTGAAAAGAGCTACAATGAGTAGCGCAATTAGAATAAAAAAGAGCCCATGATGAGAAGATTTCCTTTTGCGATGAAATCGGGTGCTACAATAATGACATTAGTTCGCTGGAAGTTTGGGTTGAATGTCGAGGAAATGTATAACATACCATCTGGATCTTCTTCCTCGGATTGTCTCCCTATAATAAGATATACCCATTAGCTGTTGCGCAGTATAACAGGTTTATAAGAATCGCACAAACATACTCAGAAGCTCAAAGACCGAACCAGCGATCGCCGCAGACATGATGAAGAGAAAGATTATTAATCGACTGGTCTTTATATTGTCAAGTTTATTGATGAAGCAACTTTATTATGGATATGGGAGATTTGCGAAAGACTAAGACTGTATAGTATAGTCGCTCCAGTACGAGCAGCGAATAGTAAAGGAATGACGCATGTATATCTTTTGGATGAAACTGTACGGGGTAGAAGGTAGAAGGGGGTGGATGTTGTGGATGGGATTCTGGAGTTAAGGTTGATTAGGTTGGTTAGCCGCTCCGTACAGAGTAAATAGAGAAAAAGCACGAGAGAAGTAAGTTTGTGGATTTCGTTGGTGGTGGAAGCTTGAGGTGAATGGTGGAGAAAAGGTGGTAGAATCGGGATCCCGTTTGAGGTTTGAGGTTTCCAAGGTTGGGATTAATAAGCCAATAAGGTTATTATTGTTGGAAACTATATAACGGTACTAAGCGGTATGCTGGTACAACAAACCTTTTTCCATTTCTATCAATTATAGTACGGACCGGGAGTAAGTAGGAGGTTTAGTCTCTGACTAGATTTGTCATGTATTTCTTTTCATGATAAAATCGTAGTATATATTACTTAGATATATAGAATTTAATCGGGCATTATATTTGAGTCATGATTATAAGGTTGTGAATAATGATAATAACAATAATAACGCATGGAGAGATAAAAAATATTTAAATTTATTTAGATTGATTTAAATTATAAAGAAAGCATAAAAATAGTTATAGCTTATAATATTTAATTATATAATACTTTTCTATTTATTAATAGGAGTATTAAGAAATATATAATTCTAATATCTACCTACCTCATAAGTAGGTACCTAGGTATATATAATATTATAATATATTTATATATATATATGTCCCTAAGTAACCTTGGAAATACAAAGAGGTATAGATAGTGTCTCACCGCCCTTGACTCGCATATCCATCCCATACCAGGCAGAATGATTTGGGTGGTGGCAGAATAAGACGGTGAGACATCATTGAGTCTGCACTCTTTACTTTGTATAATCTATTGTACCTCGAGCTCGAGCTCGTACCTACTGTATACCTAGATATAGTACGCACACTACCAAGGTTCTTCTTCTTTATCTGTCTATCTCCAGCTCCTCCGTATCTACAAAGCACTCCATACAAAAGAATATGCCTTGATTCCAGTTTCACCGCCTTAATCTTGCCATCAGCCATCAGCCATCAGCCATCAGCCATCAACCATCAGCCATCAGCCATCAGCCATCAGCCATCCATATTCATGTTCATGTTCATGTTCATTTTGCCCGTACTTCATACTCCATACCTAGGTACGTATACTGTCCAAATCAATCCTGGAGATCAAAGGTGGTAAGACAGAGCAAAGATCAAGGCATCTGCTACGCATTGAAATTGTTCATATATACACATAACCTATACATCCTTGGATACCTTCCTACCTACTAGGACATATACATACTTGTTCTATAGCTACCTCATACATACTATAGAGGCGAAGACACATACATACACAAAGTTACAGTACATATAAAAATCGATCATTACATTTCTTTCATGCTTACTTTTGTACCCTTGTCCATCAATGTTCATCATGCCCATATTCATACTTCGGTAGGTAGGTCGGTATCTCAGTAGGTACTAGGCAGGTGTCTAAGTAGATGTCTAGCTAGGTATCTAGGTAGTAACTAACTTTATGCTTTCCAAGGTTCTTCAACTACCGATCCACAAGCATTTTTACCTGTATAGTATATTAATATATCATATACTCCCGAGGTCTGTAGTACAATAAGAATACAGTTCAGTATATACATGGATAGTCATTATAATTACCATCTCCCTAGTAGTTCTTGTAGGATTTATATACTTTCCAAGTTCCTCAATTTTGATTGGTTCCGGACTTTCTAGCCTTGTCCAACCTCTCGACTAACTTCTAGCTTATTTAGGTAATTTTAAATGATGTATGGTTGAAGCTTGAAGCGAGGCTGACCGAGGCTGAGATATGCCATCAGCTTTTGCTTTTACCTAGCTTATATAATACCTAGTATCAAGTCATTCGCTACCTCACCTAATCATCAACCTTCACGTCGCATCAGTTGGCAAGGAAAGGATGCATTGTGATTCTAAGACATCAGCCACCACCTTACCGTATATGTTCAACCTCACGACCTCGCTGTCAACTCCATACTTTAGGAAAATATTAGCTTGATTAAACAATTCAAAACGATTCAAAATCATCCAACCATTCAATCATTTCGAGTTGTGCTGCATCGTATTATCCTTCGCACATGTACATATCTCGAATACTCCGTTGCACTTTATACTCATTTGACTTTGCGCACTGATCCACCAGACCATCCCAGCAGACAAACCTGTTCCGAATGCACAACAGCCCATCCCAGCCTCGTGATGCCCAGAGTTCAGAGGAATAAACTCATCTCCGAGATTGAATATTGGCGTTAACCTTTATCTCTTCATCGACAGTCTTTGAATGCCATCAACCAAAAATTTTGACTGACCGCTATTCACAACAATATCTTCAAGCAAACGAGCCGACGAACTCGCGATTAACTGAAAGGAGAACCTCGGGATATCATTGATTGCATCTTTCCATTTGGGTCTTGCAGTTTTTTCCCTATAAAAAAGAACATGGCGGAGGATGAAGCTGATCGTGCCCGGGGGAAGAAATATGAGGCAATCCAAGGCGTGGACTCAGAAATACTTGGTAATACTCCATCGAAGACTCCTATAGAGGATTCTAAACCTGCAAACGAGCAATCAACTCTTCTCTCTCCGTCCGACTCGGAAGAAGAAGACAACGAAGAAGACGAAGATGAAGAAGACCTTGGCAACGATAGCAACATATTAGCTGATGACCCTGATACATTTTCTGAAACAAAGGGAATGTGGTACATGATATTTTTGACACTCAGTATAGGTGGTTTACAAGTGGCATGGGGGGTAGAACTGTCGAATGGAACTCCATATCTTTTATCACTAGGTCTGACTAAATCGTTAATGGCACTAGTATGGATCGCTGGACCAATGTCAGGGGCTCTGGTTCAACCATATATTGGTATATTAAGTGATAGATGTCGGTCGCCATGGGGTAAAAGAAGACCTTTTATGGCTGCAGGTACAGCCGCTACTGTTCTTTCTTTAGTTTTTCCTTGCTTGGGTAAAAGAAATAGTTGGCGGGATACTGGGAATTTTCGGGGCAGATAAAGAATCACAAGGTGTCAAAACTACAATCATCGTTGTTGCTGTTCTGTTAGTTTATACTCTAGATTTTGCGATAGCTACAGGTTTGTTTCCATACTTATATCAAATGAAGAAAATATGCTGATTTTATTTAGTGCAAGCTGCTATTAGAGCTTACATTCTCGATTGTGCCCCTAGTCATCAACAAGGTATTTGTTTTCCGAAATGTTCAACCACCTGCCAAGAATATTAACAAATTTCACTAGAAACTGCAAATTCATTTGCTAGCCGAGCTATAGGTATCGGTAATATCATTGCTTACCTTGCCGGTTATGTTGATCTACCAAAGTACTTATGGATCTTTGGAAATACTCAATTCAAAATTCTGTCTTTGGTAGCTTGTTTCGCTCTTTCTACGACAGTCACCATAAGCAGTGCCACCATCAAAGAACGTGATCCAAGTGACGAACCAATTCCACCAGACGCAAAGTCAGGACTCATAGCATTCTTCAAGCAAGTTTTCACATCTATCAGGCGCTTACCTCCTTTAACTCGTCAAGTTTGTGAAGTTGAATTCTTTGCTTGGATCGGCTTCTTCCCACAACTTTTCTATTCGAGCTCTTATGTAGGGGATATTTATGTCCAACCATATTTAACCGAAAACCCGAACATGACTCCAGCGGAAATTGATGAACTTTACGAAAAAGCAACTCGTGTTGGGACATTCGCTCTATTGATGTACGCGATTACATCATTGTCTGTCAATATCCTCTTGCCATTCTTTATCACCCCATCCTACGATGCTCCTTCATCTTCCGCATCTATATATTCTCAAAAGAGTTACACAACTCGTTTTTCACGCTTTATGGACAAGCTTGCCATTCCTGGTTTGAACCTTCGTCGCGCATGGCTCGTAAGCCATCTTTTATTCGCAGGATGCATGTTTTCCACACTCATCGTACGATCGATTACAGGAGCTACCGTTTTGATAGCTTTGGTTGGTGTATCTTGGGCCATGACATTATGGGCTCCATTCGCTATCATTAGCGCAGAAGTCAGTAAACGCGATGCTGTACGTAGAGCACGACAACAATCGTTAGTTGGTGAGGATGATCTGGGTGAAGATCAAGCTGGTAAGGTTTCCTCCATAATACATAATTCTTTATATCCACTTCCAGTCTCTGACCCTGCTCCCTAGGTATAATCCTCGGAATCCACAACATGTCCGTCGCAGCCCCTCAAATCCTCGCTACATTAGGTAGCAGCTTGATCTTCAGATTTATGCAAAAACCCCGTGGAACACCAGGTGACAGAAGTTTCGCAGTAGTCATGGCTGCAGGTGGTATCTGTACCTTATTCGCTGCATATCTTACGAGTAGGATTAAAGATGAAATTGAGATTACGGGAGAAGATAATGGAGAAAGAGATGTAGAGAGAAGAGAAGCTAGAAGGACGAGGAGAAGTAGGAGAAGTACAGATACCCGCTTATGTTGGCTAGCGGGTGATGAAGTGTGGGTTTGAAGGGAATTATCTAGGACGGAGGTACGATTCTATTCGTGGCGTGGATTTTTTCACGGGTTCGGGCGGCGACTGAAATCTTTGGAAGGTTTGTTGTGTGGGAATGGGTATGCATACGCAGATAGGATGGCCACATGAATCATGAAATATGAAATAGAATACAATGACCAACTGTATTTTGGCGTATATAATGTTGATATACCGGATTTTTTAAAGCAACTTCTTTTGTTTTTGTTGCGAACCATGTTATCAGCTTGAGCTGGATCTTCGAGGTACGAGATTTTTACTTCTTTCGACAGTGCTTGATGATGTTTTTTAATGAATGGGTAAGCTGACTTGTGATGATATAGTGCGTGGTGAAGATCACTTCCTCCGTTCTATTCAAATATACACATCTTTACAATATCAATATCAAATCACATCACAATTACACATCACAGCACCGAGTGATCATGGCCATTGAATTCTATATGTGAATCATCATATTGCACCCGCTGGAGTCTGGAAGAATGATTTTGATTTATTCCAATAATTTAATATGAATACAATGCGAAAACTATGTCGACATGGTGATTCACACTATCATTCACACCGTCGACTCAAGATGTGGATCCGTAGATACAGCCATACGGTCCACATGGCTCTTTTTTTATATGAATCACGGAAAGCCCTGGAAAATTATTGTTTCATCTGTCTACTGTATTCGGATCCCTAGATAGGGTAGGTTAGCGTCAATCGTGTCTATTTAAGGTTCTGGTTTGTCTCCTTTTTATTGTTTTTTGCAGGTACAACTACAACGGCATTTACAACGGGCTAGTAATAATAAGTATCGAGAGTAAATTAAAGCCAGCAACGTATCTAGAACAATATTTTTGACATTTACATTAAATCCTCCGCTAAGATCCGCCTTGTTGTAGACTTGTGTTCATCCAACATGCCATCCCCATCCTCATCCGCGTTAGCATCCACCGACACGAATCGTGAAGACTCCCCAACAAATGCCTATGAACGAGAGATGCTCACGTTCACACCTTCTAACGTGCAGGAGCTTGTCGAGAAGTGGGAATTCTGCCTTGAGAAGGCAGCCACTCGACTCGATAGGGCACCGCGCGAGCTGTTTCTCACATCGGCGGGGTAGATATACATTGGTGCCTGTAGCTGATAGCGAGAATGAAGTGGAGGATGTGAGTGGGATCGTAAGATCGGATCACGAGACCTTCGTGGCTTATGCTCAGGGTTTGTCGTGCGGGGTGCGGGAGATTCTGAAGTTGTTAAGGGAGGATGGGATGCCTGCTAGGGAGGCTTGGCATTATGTTTTGTTGTTGAGGGACTTTCTATCCGAGTCGCCGATTGATCCGTATTTTGAAATTTTCGGCTTCGTACCAACTGACGTGTGGATGGTGATTATGTCTCAAAAGGTTGAGTCGGGATTTGACGGATGGACCATGAGCCCAAAATGTATGAGGGGCTGTGTCAAGTATCTCTCAACTCAAACGCAATACCCTCCATTTCCCTCCGCTACCCACCTCGAAGCAGCAGCAAATATTGAAGTAGTAACTCCAGAGACCCTCCGAGATTATCTCGGATCGAATCTCATTCTTTCCGAGAACGAATGGTTAAACATCGTAGCTCTTTACACAACACAGGGTATGCCACTGCCCGCATCCTTCAGCTGACAACGAATTACGGCCTAGCCTGTGCAAAGCTTGAAACCTCGGATCTCCAGTCACCATTTGAACAATCCAAAGACGCCAAACGTGAGGATATATTTGAGCGGCTTCGACTCGAGGAGCTTTTGCTCGCGGGTCCATGTGGATTCTATAGCGAGCGCGATCAGCGAGCTCTTGCGGCGGATAGGAGGAGCGATGAAAATGCTCTGGTGGTGCATATGCTGAGTAAATCGATGGACCCGGACGAACGAGTCATTATGTTTCGGGCTTTGGATAGAGGGGTTTCGTTGCAGCGGATTTTTCAGGTGACGAGAAATTGGGAGGATGCATTGTATGCGGAGCGACAAAGAGGTGGGCTTGCATGGACACCTGTAGTGATAAAGCGGTACGCGGAACTTTTAGAGGAAATGTTCAGTGCTGAGCAGGTTGAAGAAAGTGTTGACCTTTGAACAGATATATGAGAGTAATATAAAATATCGCCGTAGATTTCACAATATCATAAATCTCCTATGAAAAAAGTATACTAAGTATACACTCGAGGAAATATTTGCGGATAGGTGCAAGTTACAATTGAATTACTTTCAGATTTTCAAGGAATGAATAAAGTGAAACGTTTGATGCTTTTTCAAAGTCTCAGACTATTTGAAGAACTCAGGATACATTCCTGGAAGCATTGCATATACTGGACTCCCAGTCGAGTCAAAATGGCCTTTGATTCGTGTACAAGCTATATGATATTATCTCCCAGAACCTAGTAGAAGAACGCCCCAACTCCAATCTCCATTTCTTACATATCTCCGTCCTCCAGATTAATGATTCAAAGACTTCTTTCCCTTCTCTCTAGCCTCAATCTCCCTCAACAATGCACCAAATCGCCCTCATTATTCTCCATCTCCAAACCCCGTCGAAGCCACTCCTTTGCCTCTTCTAACCTCCCCATCTCCATCAAGCACCTTCCCCTTCTCCACCATGCCTTTGCATTTCCAGCTCTCTTAGCCTCCACGCTACTCTCCGCATCCATTGCCCCTTCGGGCCAATTCTGCAACGCCATATACGCCTGCGCTCTATTCGCATACAAACCGCAATCTCATCTCTAACCAGCCCAGAAGGTTCCCAGAGCGGTCTGGCCAATGCCATTTGGATACCGAGGGTGTAAAATTTTATCGCCTCTTCGTGCCTTTGTTTGCGAAACTCGGTATTTCCCGACTCGCGCAATTTTGTAATGTTTGCGGAACGCTTAGGGTTTACCGGAACGGGTGGTGGAGGAATTGGTGATTCGATTGTGAGAAGGGTTCGGTGAAGGGCATTGAGGGTTTCTAGTTCTTCGTTGAGAGCTTTTGAGTTTGATGAGGAGGATATGGCTTTTGATTGTGGATCAATGTGTAATGGTAAGAGAGTGAAAGTCTCGGTTTCCTCCATTTTTGCGATCGAAGTATTTTGATTTGGAAAGTATGTCCTTGTTGTTGATCGCAGACTTCCGTTTAATACTTGACAAGAATTACTTTATGAGGTTGGGTAATTTGCGGTGTTGAGTATTGTATGTGTGTCCTCAATGCGATTCAAAAGCTGTCCTTTCCATCAAGTTCGCTCCGCAGCCTCGCTTACCTAATACTATAAGCACGGCGATACATGCTACACGTGATCAATGGATACTACTAGGTATACCTCCTTAGGTGGGCTGAAATTCTTTAGAGCCTGAGAAATTCATCCTCCGACATGTTTGGGCTTTTTCATGTAGCGTTAGGTTATAGCGATAAATTGCTATATATATTATACTGCATATAAGTCTTGTGGTTATGTTATCACATGATTGGCATTTCAAATCAAAAGGCTCTAAAACACTCATTGTCATACTCGTGTCGTCAGAAGGTACTCAAAATCAGTACGTTAAAATAAGAGGCAAAAGGCTAATTGTACTACTCTCTCTTTTTCGAATATGGAACTTTTGAAAAATCGATATTCCAATAGAAATCTCAGCAAAATCTATCATAACGGGTCTTATCGTATTAGCGCACTGATTTGAGTACCTTCTGGTGGCACGAGTAGCGGTAAGGTATCACATATTTATTACTCTACAGAGTACATATGATCTGAATTCTGAATGAAAGGGCTCTGAAACACCCACAAACGTATACGTAGATGGCTTCAACTTTACGCTAATAACCCCCTCATGGATCTGTCTTAACAGGAAGCGGAGCGATAAACAGCATCTCCCACATCTTTGACGCTGAAACGCTGAAACGATTAAAGCCCTTAAAGGTCTGCAATGCATGCTGGAAATCCTTCGGCCCTTAGATAAGCATATATGGATGTGTATCGATAGTATTTCGGTAATCTGGTATATATAGGTTAATGCGTTTAATACTTTCCAATAAACCTTCCTTGAATGTTATACTTTTATAAACTGATTTAAAATCGGCATTAAATAGTCCTTAGATTATATAAGTATTAAAGACAATAAAACGATTAACAAATTGGTTAATATTGATGCAAATAAGGGTTGTATAGATGATAACTATTCAATAAAGCTTATAATTAACAGAATAGGTATAACAGTAAAGGCTTTTATCAACATTGTAATCTTTAATTGATGGAGTTAATACTTTATAAAACTTTTAGCATTCTACCACAAATAAAAACTTAAGTATTTTATAACCAAGCCTTTAAAACTTTATCTTTCTTATATATTGTTTCATCGGTTTTTAGCTATTTAAACGATTTATAACGATTTTATATAATATTATAAAAGGTTTAATTATATTAATATTAAACTTAATTATTTTTGCGGATACACAAAACTTTTAAACATTTCGTATTCTATAAATCTTTTAGCGTAAATTCATATCTAACCAGTTAAATTAGAATACTTATTTAATCACTTTTTAAAAAAAAACGAAAATATATAAGTATAATACTTGTCGGAAGTAGACAGCAAGTTGCACATATTACTATAGTGATAGAATGTATATTGTGTATATTATCATTATGTAAAGAGCGGAAAGCTCGGAAGAAGAATCTGATATAGTAGTGTGCACGTGCCACACACGTGCTATGCACGTGCCTATACATGTGTGATTTCCAACATCCTCCCTATGGTAGAATATCTACCATCAAATCACATAGATTCTATATACATATGAAGAGTCTCGTTAACTCCTGCGACAGAGCCAAACTATCCTAGTTGCCTGTGGTATCTACGTCTCCATTTTGGAGTTCAATAGCCCTACGATTTATTATCGTATCGCAGTACAAGAGTGCTCTTCTTCGAATCCGATTTCCCCTGCCCACGGCAGGTGAAAGAGCTTACAAGATCCTTTCCCTTTCCGGGGGACCCAAATATGTAACAGAGCCCTATTATAGCGAATAGGCCTATATTCTCTTTCTTGTACGCATAATTCATGAATAATAACGGATTGAGGTGAAAGTCGTTAGTCGTAGATCGTAATATGGCCATTTTCCCATAGTAATTTTGATAAATCCGATTGAGTAATAACAGGTCTTTAGGCTCATATGTGTTATCCACATAATGGTGAATTGGTGGATGGTAATGGTCAATTGGTCAGTTAAAGGGTGAATTGACCTAATTGACCTAATTGACCAGTTTTAGTGATAATGAGGTGAGCACCAATTGACTGTGTTTTGATCTCTTTGTGGTTCAGCATTCCAGATCCAATCCTAAGCCTTTTCCATGAATTGTAAAGCCTGGATACGTCAATTGCTTTGTGAGGGTGTCGGCGGTCTGATCCGTTCCAGGAATCCACACGATCCGAAGCCTTTTAGCTTCCACCATGTCTTTTCGGATGTAGTGCCACCGAATGTCGATGTGCTTGGCTTTGCTATGGAACTTATTCTCTTGCATCCAATCAACTCCGCTTTCGTTGTCGCAGTATAGAGTTGGAATAAAGGGTTCGTCTTCAGAGCGTTCTCCGAGATCCTTGACAAGCTTTTCCATCCACGCAATATCCTTCGCTCCCTCATTTGCAGCAATAATCTCAGCTTCCATTGTGCAGAGGGAGGTTGACTTCTGCTTGGTTGAGGACCATACTATGGCTCCACCATATCTGATGAGAGCTACGCCTTGCACTGATTTTCTATCCTCCGAGGATCCCCAAGTGGAATCTGTATATATCCGATACTCGTATGAGAGCATATTGAGCCTATTTGAGTAGACTACACCAATTGGAAATGTACCTGCAAGATATTGAAGCAAGTGTTTTGCGAGTATCAAGTGATTTTCCCCTGGTGCTTGCATAACACGAGCGAGCTGTCCGACAGCATATGCTATGTCTGGTCGGGTGCAATTTGAGAGATAAATAGTGCTGCCGACGATCTGAAGGTAAAAAGTCTTATCGTCTTCGCATAGCAGGTCGCTTTTGTCTGCATTTCGTATGACAGTGCCAGGGGGTAGGGGTAAATCTTTGGTGTTAGTGAGCTCAATTCCGAATCTGTGCAGGACCTTTTTCGTATAGTTCGATTGGTGTATCTTGAGCGATCGATCTCGTCGGTTTCGTTCTATTTGGATGCCTAGGAACATGCTGGTGTCTCCCAAGTCTTTGCATTTCCAGCGACTTCCGATTGTAGTCTTTATTGAATTCACATTGATGCGATTCCCTATTATTAGCAGATCATCTACGTACAGTAGGATATATACTCCTTTTCCAATAAAGAGATTAGGGTCGGCTGTAGATTCTTCGAGCTCGATTTCTTTGAAGAATCTCCGGACAACTGTCCACCAAACTCTTGGAGCTTGTTTTAGCCCATAAAGTGACTTTTTCAGTTTGAGATATGGTTCGTCTCTGAGCTTGATTTCGGGGAAGATTTCTTCGAAATATCTTGGTACTTCCATAAGGATTTCTGTATCCGTTAGCTCACCATTTAAGAAGGCAGTCTCGACATCCATATTGTCGATCTCTAGATCTTCTGCAGCAGCTTTGGCCAGCAAAGTGCGCAGTGTCGAGTACCTTGCCACACCGGCGAAAGTCTCTCTTGGAAGTCTATTCCATATCTTTGAAGATATCCCTTGATAACTAGTCTTGCTTTTCTTCTGGCTAATCCGCCGAACCGATCTAGTTTATTCCTCAGAACATATCTGCTGCTCAATAGCTTTTTGCCAGCGGGTACAGCCCCACTCATGATCTCGAAGGTACCATTATCCTTTAGACTCTGCAACTCATTTCTGATTGCTTCCATCCATGCTTGGGCGTCCCCTTGCATAGCGTCGTCGAGCTCTACTGATTCCTCAAGTATTGAATTAAGGTTACTAATTGGAGAGGCCTCAGGATGTACGGAGGCAGCTTCGTAGTGCAACTACATGCTGAACAACCTGATCGCTGAAGATCTTTCTCAATCGTTTCTTGCAACTGTCATTCAGAGCATCTCGGACTAGAGTGGCTGTCGGAACAGGCCTGACTCTTGGAATCTCTACAACTACTTGTACTCTCTGTCTCGAAGACTGAGGCACTTGCACTTCTTGTGCAGGCTCATTTGCCTGTAGTTGTCGCTGCCGTAGCATTCGCGAAGGATAGACCTGAGCCTGTCGCTCATTTCGGGTCTGAGCAGTCTGTCGCTCATTGGTGTGTATCTGTACATCTTCTTGTGCCTTTCGCACCCTTCTTTTTATAGTAATATTTTTGTCATGTGGAGGAGATTTTCTCTTTTTCACTGTCCCGGGCTGTTCTGGAATTGTCTTCTCTTTGAGGTCTTTAAGGGGATATCTGTATTCATCAAAGTCAGCATCTGCTGTTCTATATATAGTATTGGAGTGGAGATTGAGGAGGAGATAGATGCTATTTCCATCCATTCCGATGAAGATATGCTCTCCTTTGAGTATTCTGGACTCAAATTTCTTCGTTGTTAAACCAGGTTGCTGAGGGTTCCTAGCCCACGCTTTACAACCAAATATTCTGAGTTTCTTGAAGTCAGGTTGTCTCCCAGACATAGCTTCGTATGGTGTGATTGCCAAAGAGAGCATTCCAGCTTCTCCAAATGGTAGGGATTTGGTAGGAGATCTGTTCTTTAAATACACAGCATGCTTAGTAGTGAGTTCCCACATCCTAGGCTCAATCCCTGATTCGCTCAGGAGCGATCTAGCTGTAGCACTAATATCCTGAATCTTCTTTTCTGCAACTCCATTCATAGAATGTTTCCCCGGAGGTGATGGCTCAAAGATCAGACCTTTCTTTGAGATTTCTAGTTGGAACTGCGATCCAAATTCACCTCTGCCATTGTCGGCTCTGATGATAGCAACCTTAGAGTTAAACTCTCTTTCAATTTGATTGATTAGAACCATTAATATAGGTACGATAGTACCAGCAGACTTGTCTTTTGCGTATTTAATCCAAGTCGATCTAGTTGCATCATCAACGACTACAATAAAGTATCTGTTTCCATTTTCTGAGAGTTCTTGGATTCCTGAGAGATCCATATGGAGACGACGTAGCTTTGTAGGAGTACGGACGGCAGTGTGTTTGTTGAAATGCTCATTCATCCTCCCTGCGAGGCAAGGCTCGCAAGCTTTTCGACCGAACACCTTCCTTTTGTTGGTGTATTGAAGACCATTCGAGGACTTCTTGAGCTTATCCATTTGATCGTAATTGAGGTGACCGAGCCGACGATGCATGATCTCGGCTTTATTATCATTAGAATCGATACCTTCCGTCTCTGAGTTTGAATCGACCATGTAGGCATGGTGAGAGATGGGTTGTCTAATGATATAGTTGCCATTGAGGCGTTTTGCTGACATCTCAAGTTGACCATTTTTCCAGCATGAGGCTGAGTCCCCTTCGAATATGACCTTTCTTCCAGTCTCCGTGAGAGCACCAACTGAGATAAGTTGGGTTGAGTGAAAATCCTCAACATACCAGACATCTCTCAGGGTAAAATTCCCAATAGAGGCTGTACCAAAAGCGGTACTAAGAACGTATGCATTATTGGCAGTTCTCACTCGATGGGGTGAACTCCAATATGTAATATTTGTGAGATTTAAGAGAGAACCGGTGAAGTGATGAGAGGCTCCAGAATCGAGTATCCAATCAGAGTCATTGAGAGATTGAGTGTGCATCGCACTAGCAAAGTAGAGGGAAGTAAATATATTCTGATTCTGCTATTGCTGAGTGAGCAACAGCTGTATATGCGGAGCTATCTCCAGTAGTTTGCTTATTTGATCTCAATGCTTCCTTAGCTTTGATATATGCAAAGCAATTCTTTTGCCAATGACCTTTCTTTTCACAGAATTTACAAGACTTAATATCAATCTTATTAACTTCGCGAACATTTTGCGAAGTTATAGAATCCCTTATATGTGTACGATATCCCCCGCGATTTCTTCCTCCCCTTCCTCGAGCACCTTGAGTTCGTCGTCCACGCAGAGAACCATGCACAGCATTAGCCGTTGCTGTGTTTGTGCTAGCTCGAGGAACCCTTTCGGCTCTTTGTAAAGTATATAATGCATCCTGTAATCCCATTTTCGTAGTAGTGATGAAATTTCGTTGAGTTTGCCAGATTTCGGTTTCGGGAAGGGAGCTTAAAAGCTGACTATAAACGTCTTTATCGGAGATGGGACTATCTGAGGCAGATGTCTTGTGTTGATAATGAAGAAGACGATCAAGGAAGACTTGAATTGACTCTGTTTTAGGATCGAATTGTTCGTGCAGGAAGTGCTTTCTGATGTCCTCAATGTGTTGAGGATTCGACGAATTGTTGAAGGTTGAAATCTTTATCCACGCTCCTGCGAGGTCGCCATCTCTAATGAAAGGCATGATCTGAGAGCGATAGATTGGAGGTAAGCAAGAGTTTATAATAGAGACTGCAATACCCCTCCGTTTTCTCCAATCAGCAATATCGGAACGATTTCCAACTGGTGCTGCTTCGTCACCGGTACATATATCGAGGCTAGCAGATGCTATCATTGCTGCTTCGAGAGATTCGTGAAATTCGACCCAATTGTCGCCTTTGAATACGATGAGAGTCCCCCATTTTGTCTGGACTGTGTCGACAGTGGTTTTGCTTGCCATGATGTCAAGAGTGGGGGTAGCTGTAGGGGAATGAGAACTCGAGACTCAGGGGATACAGAGGTATAAAAAAAATGAAGCTTATAATGACGCGGCGCTCATAACCTGTCGGAAGTAGACAGCAAGTTGCACATATTACTATAGTGATAGAATGTATATTGTGTATATTATCATTATGTAAAGAGCGGAAAGCTCGGAAGAAGAATCTGATATAGTAGTGTGCACGTGCCACACACGTGCTATGCACGTGCTATACATGTGATACTGAGTCCACAAGGGAGAACCCAAAAGTAGAAAGACATGGCTACTGTATCAAAGGGGAATAAGCGAATGCGAAGAGACTAGCTCTTTTAGTAGTAGTATTTATTTTCTGGCGGGGGGCCGTAGCCTAGGGCCGCGGCCAAATCCTGACCTCCTAGGGGTATAAGGATGTGCTAAGCTAAGGAGTTATACTAAAAGTAGCCTGAGAAAGCATTTCTAATTTACAAAGAGCTTTTATAAAATTTATTCTGCTGCGTCCCCTCCATCCGTTTAGGCGGGGGCTAGCTCTTTTAGGTAGTGCTGTTACGGGAGCTGCCTCTAGGGTCACGTGAAAGTGTCTAGAGATCTCTCGAGGTGGTTTAGACTAGACTTCAAGTAGGAATTCAATAAGGTTGTAACTGGTTGCAATTCTCGTAACTATAGTAATGAAACTAATGATTGTTCTTTGAGCACGAAGCTCTACATTATAATGCAACCCATTCCCTTATTAGATCTTCGTCTTACTTGAAGCTGGGACAGCCGGTCGCTCCTGGAGCGCTGTCGTTCCTGAGCTGTCCATCACGGGACACTAATCCCGTGACCTCTTGAGGCAGCTCCCGTAACACTTTGAGCACCCTTTCTGCTTCAAGTACCGATTCAATACCAAGCCGCCAGTATGGCAGCCAACAGTTCTTCCAGAAGCCAACAGGCCCAGCAAGCAACTTCGATGATGTCGAAATGACTGATGCTCCCAAAGAGATCACCATCAACGAAACACTCAAGATTGCCTTACCAGACAAGTACCAAGGAAGTCGACAGGAACTCGACACCTTCCTATTACAACTCGAAATCTATTTTAGATTCAACCAAGACAAGTTCACCGAAAAGGAATCTAAGAGTATTTGGGCCGTGTCATACCTCAGAGGCGAGGCAGGCAAATGGATTCAACCATACCTGCGCGACTATTTCGAGCATGACGACAGGGAACGCATGCAGCCCACAAGAACCATCTTCGACAGTTTCGAAGGATTCAAGACAGAAATCCGTAGGATCTTCGGAAACTCCAATGAGTTAGAGGTAGCGGAAGAGAAAGATCTTCAACCTCAAACAGACAGGATCGGCATTGAAGTATGCTACGGAGTTCCGAAGATATGCGGGGACAACTAAATGGGACGAGGTCGCCATCATGAGTCATTACCGTAAAGGACTCAAACCAGAAGTACGTTTGGAACTTGATAGAGAAGGGGAGGACGATGACTTGAACGGACTAATCAAAAGCTCCATCGATGCCGATGACCGCCTATACAGGTACAAACAAACCCAACGATCATACAAGCCTCAGACAAATCATAGGCAAGGGCGCTACCGCAAGAATGAGGGCAGACCACGTTACAGTACACAGAGTTACGGGGACCCCATGGAACTAGACGCCACGCACCACAGGAACGGGAATGATGATCCAGAGAAAAGACGAAGGCGAGAAAACAACTTATGCTTTGAATGTGGAAAAGCAGGGCACCGGGCAGCGGATTGCCGAAGTAAGAAGACAGGAGGAAAGAAAGGCAACTTCAAACCCAAGTTCGGCAAAGGCCAACTTAACGCTACCTTTGTATCCCAGGAACATCCAGCTAAGACCGAAGAAACTGAGACCTTCACCAGTGAGGAATTCCGGAAATTATTGGACGAGTTACCGCGAAACCAAGAGGGTATGAATGCAGTAGACTTGTGGGAACAGGAGTACTACCGAACCCCAGAATGGACTATAAACGGATGCCGATGCTAATGGAACGGGCACGTGCGGCCTCCGCTCGTGCCCCGGCTCAAAGGATACGGTCACGTGTACGTAGCTATATATATAGGTAGATAGACGACCATTTCTCTGGTCTTCAGTTGTAGATTCTAAGGATACTTTTGACCCTGTTTTATTCAGCTCTTATACGGCATAAGCGTCACATTATCTACAACTCACCTAAAGTCGACCCGGCCAAATGGTGGCCGTCTAAATAATACCTATTCCTCATAATACCTCCTTAGGAACGAACTACAAGAACAAAACATAAAGTCGTTGCCCACAGGGAGAAGATCGATTCCGAACACAGTTCGACGGAGATACCCCCCCCCAATCTACACGGAAGTACTCTGAGTATTTTTCGCACACGATGCAACGGACGCCCGTTCCCTCCCGCTCCTACAAAGATGCACTGTCTTCCAATAGTGGCACTCCTGCCGGCACCTCTGCTGCGGCAGCACAATCTACAAAAGGGATGGAAAACGTTACGGTACACCGACCGCGAAATATGAAAGGAAAAGAGATGCATTCTGATGCAGGTCCCGAACCTGACCGATCCGAGTCTCCAACGACTTCTTCCGCACACGAGCAGGAACTAGCATATCAACGCACTCAAATCGACAACGACATGCTACGTGCCTCTCTACAACAACTGCAGGAAGAAAACGAAAGACTCCGACAACAAGCTTCGTTGAATACCTTTCCGGATATTCCTCCTTCCAAATCTCACGGGATGCCCGCGCAGGCATCCGGGTCTACAGTTGACCCTGAGATATACCCCTCTGTTGAAACGGATACTCGCTCTAATCGAGGGCGGCGTAAGAAGACCAAACAGAGAAGAAAGTCCGAGCGTAACCCACATGCCAACACTGCTCCCCCGCTTCCAAGCTCCGAACCTTCCGAATCGGGCAGATCTAATAGCAGTGGCCGAAGTGGTCGCCCTGCTCGCAAGCGAAACGATTCCCGTTTCGTCTCTATCTCGCACGATTCTACCCCGAGCCCGGGATCCACCTACCTAATCAAGCCTACCAACTTAACTAATAAACTTAGCAATGGTATCGAACCCAAAGCTAGCCTATGGAAAGCTATGATTACAGACCGATTGGAACTCTATGCCAATACATTTACCACCGAAGCACAACGCCGAGCGTATGTAGTGGATCAAACGGAGTCCAAAGCTCTTGAACACCTTCAGGCCCTATATATGCAAATCCCGCGCCTGACTGGTCAGCAACTAGTGGACCAACTGGCTGATATATACCGCAACCCCGCGGAAGTGGATCATGCGAGATCCCAATACGACCATTGGGCGATGCCTAATTCAAATACTCGTGGTAACTTCCTAGAATGGTACCGCGAGTTCCGCCTCCTCGCCACTCAAGCCGAAATCACTGATGAGCAAACACTTATGCGAGATCTCGACCGCAAAATATCCGATTTCCTCGCCAGAGCCATCGCGCTCCACCGAGCGGATTGCCGCACCATCAATGATCTAGCTGCCAAATTAACACAAGTGGACGAAGTTGAGGTTACCTTACGAGAAAGGAACCGCTATCGTGTCAGCCGCGATACGACCCCTCATAGCAAGAAGGCATCCAACCCAACAACACATACCGACAAGAACGTTGCAAATAATCCTGGACTCTTACCAAGACCGAATTACCCACCGCGTATGGTCCCGTCCGGATATTCAGGCACATTCAAACCTGGCTTCACCCCGAATCGATTCCCGAATAGCCCCCGTCCCGACGCAAACTCTCCGCGCGGAGCCTCAAAGACTCCCGCCCCAAGAGCGTCCGCTTTCGATGTTGGTGAAGTAGAACAAGTAACCACATCGATTGACGACCAAGAGGAAACCTATGATGCAATCGATGATGGGGACCCAGAAGCTTATGCTGAAGCTGCTAACGCTGCCCGGCAAGCCGAAGACCTACGTTTAAACGAAGGCGCTTAGGCAAAGACTCCCTCCTAAGCACTATCCGAGATATGAGATTCCTTGACCTGACCAAACTAATGGGTGGTCAAGCACTTACCTTACCTTGTTCTCTGTCAAAGAACGGGTATTCGATAAGATCAAATGCACTCATAGACTCCGGAGCTAACGGATTTGCTTTCATTGACACCACTTTTCTCACTTTATTATTTCCTATATTTAAACCCCGTTATTATATGCTTGATACTTCTATCGAAGTGAAAGGATACAACGGCGCGTACGGGCGCGCTATCACTCATTATACTTTTCTTAACCTTTCGATCGATGGTCGAGAACAGTCATTCGTTCCCTTCCTTATCACAGAATTAGGATCCTACAGTATCCTACTCGGAAGACTATGGCTAGCGGAGACCCGCTCGAAAGTCGACTGTTACAACCGGAAATTAGATTGGCCGCGCGAACACCCGCGTACCATATCTTTGTCAAACAATCTTGTATTAACACCTCAGGACCTCAGAAAAAGAAAGATAGACAGATTCGCACAGAAAGACGCAGATCGACGTGATGAACAACTAGACCTTTTTTGGAAGAAAAGAGATCCTCGCACCAAAAAGACAGAGATCACAACGATTCATGCCGTTGAACCTGAACCTACTGAATCAGAAGAACCCGCACTTCTTCCGCCCGAACTTAAGAACCAAACTGCCGCGCGTTGCACCTCACAAGTCTACGAAACGCTACCTCAATGCACTTCTAACATCGTCGATGTATGCCCAATCACACCCGCACAGTTCCAACTTACTTGCAAAAGGAGTAGGGACCACGAAGTGTTCACTCTCACTTGCCAAGAACTGGACGAGATGATTGATACACAACGACGAGCACGCCTGTCAGAAGACCGCATATTGATGGCCATAAGCGATTTCAGATTGACCGGCGCCCGTGCTACCTTAAACCACGTTCTTGCGGAGGCTGACGCGGAACCTCCGATTCCCGCTCAATACCGAGAATACCATCGCGCTTTCTCGAAGACCGAATCCAATATCTTACCTCCATCCCGCCCCTATGATCACAAAATCATACTCGAAGGTGATGGAGAAAAAGCACTCAAATACAGTCCACTATACAAGATGTCCCTTGAACAGCTCGAAGTTATCAAAGAATATCTGACCGAAAACCTCAGCAAAGGATTTATAGAACCCAGCCAAGCTCCCTTCGCCGCTCCAACGTTATTCGTCCGGAAGCCTAACGGAAGTTTGAGATTTTGTATCGATTTCCGCCTGTTAAACTCCCTTACACGGAAGGATCGATACCCGCTGCCACTAATCGACGAAACACTTGCACGATTAGCTGGAGCCAAAATCTACACCAAACTCGACATCCGACAGGCCTTCCATCGGATAAGGATGGACCCCGCATCGGAAGAGTACACCACTTTCCGTACCCGATATGGTTCCTATAAATGCAAAGTTCTCCCTTTCGGATTAACGAACGGACCAGCTACTTACCAACGATACATGAATGACGTATTGTTCGACTACTTAGATGTATTTTGCACCGCTTATCTTGATGATATTCTCATTTATTCAGAGAATGAAGAAGAACACGAAGCCCACGTTAAGCTAGTGCTTGCCCGGCTCGAATCCGCTGAATTGCAAGCGGATCTCAAGAAATGCGAGTTCAATGTCAAGCGGACAAAATACCTAGGATTCATCATCTCTACCCATGGTATCGAGGTTGATCCCGAGAAAGTAGAAGTAGTCGAAAGCTGGACCTACCCGTCCACCGTTAAAGGAGTACAATCGTTCTTAGGCTTTTGCAATTTCTACCGCCGCTTCATCAAAGACTATGGAATTATTGCCAAACCATTGACTGAACTCACGAAGTCAAATGTAATATTCCACTTCGATGATATGTGCCGCAATGCCTTCGACGTCCTGAAGTCAAAACTAACCTCCGCCCCGCTCCTACAACACTACGATTATAACCTCCCTTGCATGCTGGAAACAGATGCATCGGACGGTGTGATTGCTAGTGTGTTGTCACAGAAGCACGGCGACGAATGGTTACCCGTAGCATATTTCTCCAAGACAATGATAGCCGCTGAGCTGAACTATGAAGTTCACGACAAAGAGATGCTATCAATCATCCGCTCGTTAGGTCATTGGAAATCTGAACTTGCAGGATCCCCGCACCAGATCCGTATCTATACCGACCATAAAGCGCTCGAGTATTTCATGACCACCAAAGCTCTGAATGCCCGACAAGCTAGATGGGCCGAAGTCTTAGCCGATTATAACTTCATTATTATGTACCGTCCTGGAAAAGACAACCCTCTCGCTGACGCACTCACTCGCCGCGTCGACGAGCTCGATTCCCAGAACAAGACAAAGAAGCAAAATCGACTTCAACAGCTCATTAAAGACAACCAGATAGATACTGAGATTATGCGCAAGTCTTTACGAGACGACTCGGAAAGCATCACCAACCTAGATCTATCCGCCGTTACTCCGCACTTCAACATCGTCGATAAGATACTCGAAGCTAACAGAACCTCCGAAAGCTTAAGCCACTTAAGGACGGAAGCTAAGAGAACCCATAAGCATCTGACGATGGAAAGTGACCTGCTGTTATACGACAGCAAGTTATTAGTGCCGGACGTAGACAACCTCCGTACGTATCTCATACGAGAAGCGCACGACACCCTTTCGACTGCACACCCTGGGATTAGCAAGACCTATACACTACTCTCAAAGCAATATTATTGGCGAGGTATGCACAATACCATAGCTCAATACATTCGAAACTGTCACGCGTGTAAACGCAGCTCCGCTCCCCGCGATCGGACTCCCGGTCTCCTTCACCCGCTCCCCGTTCCACAGAGAGCGTGGGCGGAAATCACTATGGATTATTGCTCTTTCAATAAGGACAAACATGGTTATGATAATGTATTCGTCATTATTGATCGGTTAACAAAGCAAGCAATAACCATTCCGTGCCATAAGGAGATCGACGCCCGACAACAGGCTAAGCTGTATCTCTACCATGTATACCGGTACTACGGAGCCCCGAAGACGATCGTTTCCGATCGTGGCCCCCAATTCATATCGGAATTCTGGAAAGAATTCAATCGTATACTCGGAACTGATGTTAAACTCTCTACCGCACACCACCCGCAAACGGATGGTCAATCGGAAATCTATAATCAGTACCTTCAACAACGATTGCGACCATTCATCAGTTATTATCAGGATGACTGGTCAGAATTTCTTCCCATGATGGATTACGTCCAACTTACCCTTCCACACGACTCCCTAGGAGGGCTAACCCCATACGAAGTATTGTATGGCTATCCTCCTCGGAATGCGTGGGACTGGAAAGTTGAGGACTTGGAGCCATCTGGTAACTTGAATACGCAAGACGCCCGCGCCTTCGCCGCCCGCAACAAAGCGGCTGCCGCTCGTGCTAAAGAAAATATCTTACGTGCTCAAGAAAAGATGTCAAAACAGGTCAACGCCCATCGACGTCCAGTAGACTTCGATATTGGAGACTATGTATGGTTGAATACCAAAGACTTTCCTTCCTCTCGACCTTCTAAGAAGCTCGACTTTCCGACCCAAGGCCCTTTCAAGATCATAAGTCGAGTCGGTAGTTCCTTCAGATTAGAACTCCCCAGCACCATGAGAATCCACCCCGTCTTTCCGCCGGATAAGCTCCGCAAAGCCTACAAGGACCCGCTTCCAGGACAAATCCTCGAACCGCCACCGCCAATCAACATTACCGGTGATTTCGAGTGGGAAGTGGAAAAGGTCCTAGCAGTGCGGAAAGCACGAAAGAACCTACAATACAGAGTCTCATGGCTCAACGGAGATTCGGACCTCTCCTGGTATCCAGCATCCGATCTGAAGACCGCCCCTCATCAGCTCCGCGACTTCCACCTCGCCAATCCAACGCAGCCTGGCCCGCCCGCCATGCTACCAGAGTGGATTCGCCTGTATGAGAAGGGTGAAGATGACTACGACTACGCCGATCATGATGCGCCAATGTCTACACAAGATCGCACACGCTTCTTTCTTCAAGACCAATAGTGTTGCATTCAGTTAAATATACTAACACTACAGAAAGAGCCGTGTGCCTACGCACAGAAAATCATCCTCTGTTCCAAAGCAAAGAAACAAAGCGATTCCAAAGAGCACTGTCCACAGGAGGACCCGACCAGACAGCAAGCACAGCCAAAACAAGCGCAAGCACCCAGACAGACCACCAGAAGTTTGCACGCGTGCGTGCCCGCTCCACCAGCTCCTCCCTCTGCAGAGTCTCCAAGCGGACTCTTTCCCACGACTCTGCCATCAACCTCTCGTGTTGACGCTGCTCCTCCCGCTCCGACCGCTCCCGAACCGCCAGCAGTTCCAACTCTTTCGCATGATCCGCATGCGTCCGAGCCAACTCCTCCTCCCTCTGCACCTCCGCAAACTTTTTCTCGAAAGCCGATACTTCAACTCAGCCTTCAACTTCAACTAAACAGAAGTTAGTAAGTGTTCGGTAGGAAGAAGCCGCCAAAATACCTCCGCCCGCTCGCCGTGCGCTGCCACCGCACTTCCGTTTGTTGTTAAAGCACAACATGCAAAAGTTGTCCCGCTGACCCGGAACCTGAAGACAATAGCCATCGCTATTGCCGGCGAAGCACGACGAGCGGCGGTATGTGCGGAACGCACGGAACGGGGAGAGCGAAAGACAGGCTGCGGAGCCGAACGGAACTCATCTTCGAGAAGCTGAAGACGTTCTACATCCGCGAAAGTTAGTAAGTACTCAGCAGCAACTGACGGAACCCTACTTTCGAAGTCGCGTGGCGCGACCCGGGGAACGACCTCCTCCTCCTCCTCCTCTTCTTCATCATCCTCCAGAAATACGACCGTTTTGCTCTTCGAGCCCGACGACGCATTTGGCGCGGCCCTTCGGGCCTTGCTAGGTGTCGAGTTGGTACTAGAGCCAGCGCGTGTGGTAACCATTTTGACTAAGAAGATTTCACAATCAATTAAAGAATCAAAAGTCAAAACGAAAGAGAAAATGCGAGAATATATGCTTGAGCCAGTCTTCAAACAGGACCTTTTCGCCCGGCTATTATGCACTTTGCTGTGCGAGAAAGCAAAATTCTCTCACACACCCTCTCTTGTACCACGCTGCCGCCTGAAATGCAAACGGATTCCGACCGGATAAGGAGTAGCACTTTATATGGAAGAGAATAAACGTAATTTGGACGCTCGGGGCGAGCTCTAAAAAGACGGGGGGGTAGTGTCACGAATGGACTATAAACGGATGCCGATGCTAATGGAACGGGCACGTGCGGCCTCCGCTCGTGCCCCGGCTCAAAGGATACGGTCACGTGTACGTAGCTATATATATATAGGTAGATAGACGACCATTTCTCTGGTCTTCAGTTGTAGATTCTAAGGATACTTTTGACCCTGTTTATTCAGCTCTTATACGGCATAAGCGTCACATAATATTTTATACAGTTAGAATATATAAACTACTAACAATCTGAAAATAATAGTTTAAATTGTTTTGTTAAAGTATTTTGTATAACAATTTATTTATCTATTTATTTATTATGTTTAACGTCTATATGAGCTAGCTAGGCTCTTGACCTCCCGAGGGGTACTAGAGACGGGTGATACACTAGTGGGTCGAAGACCCAAGAGCTCACCACTTAGGCACGTGTCGTACGACGTCGCTAGGTTGAAGCACTGAGGCCGCCTCCTCCCGGCGGTCTCTCACAACTCTAGCTCTGTTGGGCAGCCTCCTTCCGCGGTTTAAGGAAAGAGAAGAAAGAGCTAAGAAAGGACGAAAATGAAGTGAGGGCCCTTTAAAGGTATGCCGATACAAGTTGCATATTACCGCATTAAGGAACGGTATTAAGGAGGGAATACATGCATTTCCCACTGGACCGTAAAAGAAGCACAATGAAAGGACTCACATCTAAGCTGGTTTAGTTCGACTTTTTAGATAGTTGCAGTGGAAAATCACGTGCGCGGCTGGCTACGCGCTAACGCCTGGGCATTCTTAAAGAGCGGAGCTTCTGTTTCAGAACCGTAAATGGCAAATGACGGCTGGCAGAATCCCGAGAATCGTCTGAAGTTCGAAAGCCAGTTGGCATTCTTTAAGGCTCTTGGTTTCCCATGAGCACGGAACTTTTTGCGGACATTTTAATACCTTTCAGGTCCAATGTCGAAGCCTAGGAATTCTACGCTGGTGACACGCCAATGGCACTTTTTGGGGGCTACTGCGAGGTTGTGCTTTGACAATCGGTTAGGACTTACGAGTTTGTGATGCTCTTCGTGGTTCGCGTATATAGGACATCGTCTAGATAGACCGCCCCGCTCAAAGAGCCACTCTCTATGTGGCGGGGCGTTAATAATAAATAAATAAATAACAGAGCTACGGCTTAAAACCGCCTTTTAACTGCTGTATAGGCCCGCTATAATCAGCGCACGCATCATGCAAAGCACCTAATGTAAGAACCGGCAAACTAAAGTGTAACACATAACAGCAGCTTACTAAAGATCTTACACTTAAAACTAGCAATAAAAAGCGCTAACCTATAAATGTGACGCTTATGCCGTATAAGAGCTGAATAAACAGGGTCAAAAGTATCCTTAGAATCTACAACTGAAGACCAGAGAAATGGTCGTCTATCTACCTATATATATAGCTACGTACACGTGACCGTATCCTTTGAGCCGGGGCACGAGCGGAGGCCGCACGTGCCCGTTCCATTAGCATCGGCATCCGTTTATAGTCCATTCGTGACACTACCCCCCCGTCTTTTTAGAGCTCGCCCCGAGCGTCCAAATTACGTTTATTCTCTTCCATATAAAGTGCTACTCCTTATCCGGTCGGAATCCGTTTGCATTTCAGGCGGCAGCGTGGTACAAGAGAGGGTGTGTGAGAGAATTTTGCTTTCTCGCACAGCAAAGTGCATAATAGCCGGGCGAAAAGGTCCTGTTTGAAGACTGGCTCAAGCATATATTCTCGCATTTTCTCTTTCGTTTTGACTTTTGATTCTTTAATTGATTGTGAAATCTTCTTAGTCAAAATGGTTACCACACGCGCTGGCTCTAGTACCAACTCGACACCTAGCAAGGCCCGAAGGGCCGCGCCAAATGCGTCGTCGGGCTCGAAGAGCAAAAACGGTCGTATTTCTGGAGGATGATGAGAAGAGGAGGAGGAGGAGGAGGTCGTTCCCCGGGTCGCGCCACGCGACTTCGAAAGTAGGGTTCCGTCAGTTGCTGCTGAGTACTTACTAACTTTCGCGGATGTAGAACGTCTTCAGCTTCTCGAAGATGAGTTCCGTTCGGCTCCGCAGCCTGTCTTTCGCTCTCCCCGTTCCGTGCGTTCCGCACATACCGCCGCTCGTCGTGCTTCGCCGGCAATAGCGATGGCTATTGTCTTCAGGTTCCGGGTCAGCGGGACAACTTTTGCATGTTGTGCTTTAACAACAAACGGAAGTGCGGTGGCAGCGCACGGCGAGCGGGCGGAGGTATTTTTGGCGGCTTCTTCCTACCGAACACTTACTAACTTCTGTTTAGTTGAAGTTGAAGGCTGAGTTGAAGTATCGGCTTTCGAGAAAAAGTTTGCGGAGGTGCAGAGGGAGGAGGAGTTGGCTCGGACGCATGCGGATCATGCGAAAGAGTTGGAACTGCTGGCGGTTCGGGAGCGGTCGGAGCGGGAGGAGCAGCGTCAACACGAGAGGTTGATGGCAGAGTCGTGGGAAAGAGTCCGCTTGGAGACTCTGCAGAGGGAGGAGCTGGTGGAGCGGGCACGCACGCGTGCAAACTTCTGGTGGTCTGTCTGGGTGCTTGCGCTTGTTTTGGCTGTGCTTGCTGTCTGGTCGGGTCCTCCTGTGGACAGTGCTCTTTGGAATCGCTTTGTTTCTTTGCTTTGGAACAGAGGATGATTTTCTGTGCGTAGGCACACGGTTCTTTCTGTAGTGTTAGTATATTTAACTGAATGCAACACTATTGGTCTTGAAGAAAGAAGCGTGTGCGATCTTGTGTAGACATTGGCGCATCATGATCGGCGTAGTCGTAGTCATCTTCACCCTTCTCATACAGGCGAATCCACTCTGGTAGCATGGCGGGCGGGCCAGGCTGCGTTGGATTGGCGAGGTGGAAGTCGCGGAGCTGATGAGGGGCGGTCTTCAGATCGGATGCTGGATACCAGGAGAGGTCCGAATCTCCGTTGAGCCATGAGACTCTGTATTGTAGGTTCTTTCGTGCTTTCCGCACTGCTAGGACCTTTTCCACTTCCCACTCGAAATCACCGGTAATGTTGATTGGCTGTGGCGGTTCGAGGATTTGTCCTGGAAGCGGGTCCTTGTAGGCTTTGCGGAGCTTATCCGGCGGAAAGACGGGGTGGATTCTCATGGTGCTGGGGAGTTCTAATCTGAAGGAACTACCGACTCGACTTATGATCTTGAAAGGGCCTTGGGTCGGAAAGTCGAGCTTCTTAGAAGGTCGAGAGGAAGGAAAGTCTTTGGTATTCAACCATACATAGTCTCCAATATCGAAGTCTACTGGACGTCGATGGGCGTTGACCTGTTTTGACATCTTTTCTTGAGCACGTAAGATATTTTCTTTAGCACGAGCGGCAGCCGCTTTGTTGCGGGCGGCGAAGGTGCGGGCGTCTTGCGTATTCAAGTTACCAGATGGCTCCAAGTCCTCAACTTTCCAGTCCCACGCATTCCGAGGAGGATAGCCATACAATACTTCGTATGGGGTTAGCCCTCCTAGGGAGTCGTGTGGAAGGGTAAGTTGGACGTAATCCATCATGGGAAGAAATTCTGACCAGTCATCCTGATAGTAACTGATGAATGGTCGCAATCGTTGTTGAAGGTACTGATTATAGATTTCCGATTGACCATCCGTTTGCGGGTGGTGTGCGGTAGAGAGTTTAACATCAGTTCCGAGTATACGATTGAATTCTTTCCAGAATTCCGATATGAATTGGGGGCCACGATCGGAAACGATCGTCTTCGGGGCTCCGTAGTACCGGTATACATGGTAGAGATACAGCTTAGCCTGTTGTCGGGCGTCGATCTCCTTATGGCACGGAATGGTTATTGCTTGCTTTGTTAACCGATCAATAATGACGAATACATTATCATAACCATGTTTGTCCTTATTGAAAGAGCAATAATCCATAGTGATTTCCGCCCACGCTCTCTGTGGAACGGGGAGCGGGTGAAGGAGACCGGGAGTCCGATCGCGGGGAGCGGAGCTGCGTTTACACGCGTGACAGTTTCGAATGTATTGAGCTATGGTATTGTGCATACCTCGCCAATAATATTGCTTTGAGAGTAGTGTATAGGTCTTGCTAATCCCAGGGTGTGCAGTCGAAAGGGTGTCGTGCGCTTCTCGTATGAGATACGTACGGAGGTTGTCTACGTCCGGCACTAATAACTTGCTGTCGTATAACAGCAGGTCACTTTCCATCGTCAGATGCTTATGGGTTCTCTTAGCTTCCGTCCTTAAGTGGCTTAAGCTTTCGGAGGTTCTGTTAGCTTCGAGTATCTTATCGACGATGTTGAAGTGCGGAGTAACGGCGGATAGATCTAGGTTGGTGATGCTTTCCGAGTCGTCTCGTAAAGACTTGCGCATAATCTCAGTATCTATCTGGTTGTCTTTAATGAGCTGTTGAAGTCGATTTTGCTTCTTTGTCTTGTTCTGGGAATCGAGCTCGTCGACGCGGCGAGTGAGTGCGTCAGCGAGAGGGTTGTCTTTTCCAGGACGGTACATAATAATGAAGTTATAATCGGCTAAGACTTCGGCCCATCTAGCTTGTCGGGCATTCAGAGCTTTGGTGGTCATGAAATACTCGAGCGCTTTATGGTCGGTATAGATACGGATCTGGTGCGGGGATCCTGCAAGTTCAGATTTCCAATGACCTAACGAGCGGATGATTGATAGCATCTCTTTGTCGTGAACTTCATAGTTCAGCTCAGCGGCTATCATTGTCTTGGAGAAATATGCTACGGGTAACCATTCGTCGCCGTGCTTCTGTGACAACACACTAGCAATCACACCGTCCGATGCATCTGTTTCCAGCATGCAAGGGAGGTTATAATCGTAGTGTTGTAGGAGCGGGGCGGAGGTTAGTTTTGACTTCAGGACGTCGAAGGCATTGCGGCACATATCATCGAAGTGGAATATTACATTTGACTTCGTGAGTTCAGTCAATGGTTTGGCAATAATTCCATAGTCTTTGATGAAGCGGCGGTAGAAATTGCAAAAGCCTAAGAACGATTGTACTCCTTTAACGGTGGACGGGTAGGTCCAGCTTTCGACTACTTCTACTTTCTCGGGATCAACCTCGATACCATGGGTAGAGAGATGATGAATCCTAGGTATTTTGTCCGCTTGACATTGAACTCGCATTTCTTGAGATCCGCTTGCAATTCAGCGGATTCGAGCCGGGCAAGCACTAGCTTAACGTGGGCTTCGTGTTCTTCTTCATTCTCTGAATAAATGAGAATATCATCAAGATAAGCGGTGCAAAATACATCTAAGTAGTCGAACAATACGTCATTCATGTATCGTTGGTAAGTAGCTGGTCCGTTCGTTAATCCGAAAGGGAGAACTTTGCATTTATAGGAACCATATCGGGTACGGAAAGTGGTGTACTCTTCCGATGCGGGGTCCATCCTTATCCGATGGAAGGCCTGTCGGATGTCGAGTTTGGTGTAGATTTTGGCTCCAGCTAATCGTGCAAGTGTTTCGTCGATTAGTGGCAGCGGGTATCGATCCTTCCGTGTAAGGGAGTTTAACAGGCGGAAATCGATACAAAATCTCAAACTTCCGTTAGGCTTCCGGACGAATAACGTTGGAGCGGCGAAGGGAGCTTGGCTGGGTTCTATAAATCCTTTGCTGAGGTTTTCGGTCAGATATTCTTTGATAACTTCGAGCTGTTCAAGGGACATCTTGTATAGTGGACTGTATTTTGAGTGCTTTTTCTCCATCACCTTCGAGTATGATTTTGTGATCATAGGGGCGGGATGGAGGTAAGATATTGGATTCGGTCTTCGAGAAAGCGCGATGGTATTCTCGGTATTGAGCGGGAATCGGAGGTTCCGCGTCAGCCTCCGCAAGAACGTGGTTTAAGGTAGCACGGGCGCCGGTCGATCTGAAATCGCTTATGGCCATCAATATGCGGTCTTCTGACAGGCGTGCTCGTCGTTGTGTATCAATCATCTCGTCCAGTTCTTGGCAAGTGAGAGTGAACACTTCGTGGTCCCTACTCCTTTTGCAAGTAAGTTGGAACTGTGCGGGTGTGATTGGGCATACATCGACGATGTTAGAAGTGCATTGAGGTAGCGTTTCGTAGACTTGTGAGGTGCAACGCGCGGCAGTTTGGTTCTTAAGTTCGGGCGGAAGAAGTGCGGGTTCTTCTGATTCAGTAGGTTCAGGTTCAACGGCATGAATCGTTGTGATCTCTGTCTTTTTGGTGCGAGGATCTCTTTTCTTCCAAAAAAGGTCTAGTTGTTCATCACGTCGATCTGCGTCTTTCTGTGCGAATCTGTCTATCTTTCTTTTTCTGAGGTCCTGAGGTGTTAATACAAGATTGTTTGACAAAGATATGGTACGCGGGTGTTCGCGCGGCCAATCTAATTTCCGGTTGTAACAGTCGACTTTCGAGCGGGTCTCCGCTAGCCATAGTCTTCCGAGTAGGATACTGTAGGATCCTAATTCTGTGATAAGGAAGGGAACGAATGACTGTTCTCGACCATCGATCGAAAGGTTAAGAAAAGTATAATGAGTGATAGCGCGCCCGTACGCGCCGTTGTATCCTTTCACTTCGATAGAAGTATCAAGCATATAATAACGGGGTTTAAATATAGGAAATAATAAAGTGAGAAAAGTGGTGTCAATGAAAGCAAATCCGTTAGCTCCGGAGTCTATGAGTGCATTTGATCTTATCGAATACCCGTTCTTTGACAGAGAACAAGGTAAGGTAAGTGCTTGACCACCCATTAGTTTGGTCAGGTCAAGGAATCTCATATCTCGGATAGTGCTTAGGAGGGAGTCTTTGCCTAAGCGCCTTCGTTTAAACGTAGGTCTTCGGCTTGCCGGGCAGCGTTAGCAGCTTCAGCATAAGCTTCTGGGTCCCCATCATCGATTGCATCATAGGTTTCCTCTTGGTCGTCAATCGATGTGGTTACTTGTTCTACTTCACCAACATCGAAAGCGGACGCTCTTGGGGCGGGAGTCTTTGAGGCTCCGCGCGGAGAGTTTGCGTCGGGACGGGGGCTATTCGGGAATCGATTCGGGGTGAAGCCAGGTTTGAATGTGCCTGAATATCCGGACGGGACCATACGCGGTGGGTAATTCGGTCTTGGTAAGAGTCCAGGATTATTTGCAACGTTCTTGTCGGTATGTGTTGTTGGGTTGGATGCCTTCTTGCTATGAGGGGTCGTATCGCGGCTGACACGATAGCGGTTCCTTTCTCGTAAGGTAACCTCAACTTCGTCCACTTGTGTTAATTTGGCAGCTAGATCATTGATGGTGCGGCAATCCGCTCGGTGGAGCGCGATGGCTCTGGCGAGGAAATCGGATATTTTGCGGTCGAGATCTCGCATAAGTGTTTGCTCATCAGTGATTTCGGCTTGAGTGGCGAGGAGGCGGAACTCGCGGTACCATTCTAGGAAGTTACCACGAGTATTTGAATTAGGCATCGCCCAATGGTCGTATTGGGATCTCGCATGATCCACTTCCGCGGGGTTGCGGTATATATCAGCCAGTTGGTCCACTAGTTGCTGACCAGTCAGGCGCGGGATTTGCATATATAGGGCCTGAAGGTGTTCAAGAGCTTTGGACTCCGTTTGATCCACTACATACGCTCGGCGTTGTGCTTCGGTGGTAAATGTATTGGCATAGAGTTCCAATCGGTCTGTAATCATAGCTTTCCATAGGCTAGCTTTGGGTTCGATACCATTGCTAAGTTTATTAGTTAAGTTGGTAGGCTTGATTAGGTAGGTGGATCCCGGGCTCGGGGTAGAATCGTGCGAGATAGAGACGAAACGGGAATCGTTTCGCTTGCGAGCAGGGCGACCACTTCGGCCACTGCTATTAGATCTGCCCGATTCGGAAGGTTCGGAGCTTGGAAGCGGGGGAGCAGTGTTGGCATGTGGGTTACGCTCGGACTTTCTTCTCTGTTTGGTCTTCTTACGCCGCCCTCGATTAGAGCGAGTATCCGTTTCAACAGAGGGGTATATCTCAGGGTCAACTGTAGACCCGGATGCCTGCGCGGGCATCCCGTGAGATTTGGAAGGAGGAATATCCGGAAAGGTATTCAACGAAGCTTGTTGTCGGAGTCTTTCGTTTTCTTCCTGCAGTTGTTGTAGAGAGGCACGTAGCATGTCGTTGTCGATTTGAGTGCGTTGATATGCTAGTTCCTGCTCGTGTGCGGAAGAAGTCGTTGGAGACTCGGATCGGTCAGGTTCGGGACCTGCATCAGAATGCATCTCTTTTCCTTTCATATTTCGCGGTCGGTGTACCGTAACGTTTTCCATCCCTTTTGTAGATTGTGCTGCCGCAGCAGAGGTGCCGGCAGGAGTGCCACTATTGGAAAGACAGTGCATCTTTGTAGGAGCGGGAGGGAACGGGCGTCCGTTGCATCGTGTGCGAAAAATACTCAGAGTACTTCCGTGTAGATTGGGGGGGGGTATCTCCGTCGAACTGTGTTCGGAATCGATCTTCTCCCTGTGGGCAACGACTTTATGTTTTGTTCTTGTAGTTCGTTCCTAAGGAGGTATTATGAGGAATAGGTATTATTTAGACGGCCACCATTTGGCCGGGTCGACTTTAGGTGAGTTGTAGATAATGTGACGCTTATGCCGTATAAGAGCTGAATAAACAGGGTCAAAAGTATCCTTAGAATCTACAACTGAAGACCAGAGAAATGGTCGTCTATCTACCTATATATATAGCTACGTACACGTGACCGTATCCTTTGAGCCGGGGCACGAGCGGAGGCCGCACGTGCCCGTTCCATTAGCATCGGCATCCGTTTATAGTCCATTCGTGACAAATTCTATGTTTAATTAGCTAAACCGGAATGCCCATTTAGTTACTTTTAAGAAAGGATGGAGGATATAACACAATATTAACGTACTTTAAACTATTCGCAGATTTTCTTATAGTAATTCAATATTTTGTTATTAACGCCTACACACAATAAACGCACGAACCGCCACTCCTCAGCCGTTGTACAAGCGCTGACTCTAGGAACCGGCAGAAGCGAAACATCCCTCGCATAAGGGAAGCAGTAGTCTACGTATGCGTAGAATGAAGAAGAGAGAAAAGCGGAAACGCCTACCCAAACGGAGGGGAAGGGGCCGCAAGCATAAAGGGAAACGGCACTGCTTGGGGGCACTAAACCGAAGGGCAGGCGCCAGGATGTTACGGAGGTACCCGCACCCGCAACATGGATTATAAGATTAACCTCAGGCCTTGGTGTCAGGACCCACGAAGACGGCACTGTAGGTACGATAGGATTGAAGGGTGACTAAAGATAGTGGTAACCAGATAAGTAAGCGATGATTAAAAGATAGGTACCTATCTATTGTTGGCACCTACCCTACAGTAGGCACAGGACATTCCAGCGGTTACAGGTTATCTAGTAAGCACAGGTTAGATAGCAAGCATCATTCATTTAGTAAGCACAGGCTGGCTGGTAAGCACGGGTTAGATAAACAGCAGCCTCGCTAGGGATCACGGGGCCAGTATCACGTGAAGGAAAGTTGATTCGACTTGTCGATTCGATCAAAGTACGAAGATCTATATAAGGAATGGTTTCATTACAATGTAGAGCTTCGTGCTCAAGACAATCATTAGTTTCATACTATAGTTACGAGAATTGCAACCAGTTACAACACCATTGAATTCCTACTTGAAGTCTAGTCTAAACCACCTCGAGAGATCTCTAGACACTTCCACGTGACCCTAGAGGCAGCTCCCGTAACACAGGAGTACCATCACGTATGGCTTCGGGCCACACACGGGTGGCACGCGGGGAGGCTATGCCTCCGACGCGGGCCCGTCGCTAATACCCCTTGGGAGGTCAGAACTAGCCATTCTATATAGAGACTTTAAACACTAAATAAATAAATAAATAAATAAATAAATAAGACCTAGACCTATTACATGAACTTGCTAATATGACATCTTGTCACGGGTTCAATACGTAGTTATGTGGATGCCTTAGGCATCCACCCTCCATATAGTCGGCGTCTCTCCGCCTCCTTCACTCCTTGTAGAATATCATACATCTTACCTAGTACCTATCTCTTGCACCGTGATACATCTGATTATCATTGCCCTCATCGTCTACCCAAACTGCTTATTTCTAGCATTTGAGCCTCTTGCAATCTTCTTGAGTATCGAATGGACTGTTAGTTAGGCGGTAGCTGACATTCGATAAGATTGATATTGTGACGAATGCAACATGTTGGTAATTATAGGGCTAATAAGAGCCATCTTGTTTGTAAACACGACTCGCTCTTTTGAATAGACTGTTTTGTTTCTTAAGTAGAATTGCTGACAATATGATTAGATCGATTAAGAAAAAACATTGAAACTTTGATTTAATGACTCGAGTTTTGTAATGGAATCTGATCTGAATGTTCATTTTAGGCTCAATCCAGGCTTGGTTCTAATTTTGAAAATATCCACGGGTACTTAGTGTAGAATTCATCTGGAATAAGCATACTAGTTATATAGATCCCGAATTAGGCATTCTAGACTAGATCCCAGTGTTTCAATATATCTTACTAATTATTAGATCTAGTTATGATTAAATCTGATTTTCCTCCCTCTAGCTCAAGGAATAATTCTAATGTTTGTCTCACCGTCTTGGTTTTGCCATTAGTCAAAACATTTCTGCCTATACAAATGAAGCTTTACAAGCGATAGCGGTGAATAAAAATAAACGCGATGTAAGTTACCCCGCAGCCACACGTGATTAAATTGGATCAATGACGCAACGAGCTTGATGATATGTTGGTATTATCAAATCATTCTTTTCAACATAGATCTGAAAACCAAAAGTTATTAATCTGTACGAGGAAGTAAGAAAGTGATAGTTGAACAGATTAGTCAGTTCAAGGTTGCCTCTTTTTCATTTGTAGGTTAGAGATTTCTCTTTTCCTTCATCGATACATATATCCCAGCCCTAGGGTACCAGAAATATGGCATATTGTCATGATAATATGGCGGCTCGTCATTTTTTGTAAATATGGCGCAGATTTTTATGTAAATAGAAGTTAGCAGTGATAGTCCACATTTTTATTTTAACCTTGGTCTATTGATTTTTAGTATATTAAGGTAAGCCTTTTTAAACATATTACGAAATTTTGATCTATTTAAGCGTATTGTTTTATTTACGCATAATTATTCGAGTATATCACCAGAAGCCCTAGGTACAATTCCGAATGATCCATCTGATGCAAGTGGTTGTCCGTAAGATGCATTATCCTCCTGACTCTATGGCTCGGAACCGTACCTTGCCAAGGATAATTATCAACGCGGTAGCGTACATGGTTATAGGGAGTGAATGGGATAGCTCTCACAGCGGTAGCCCTTGCCAAACGGCCGTACGACCTCTCTTCCTCGCTCAGAAGATCGGGAATGAACATTGCGTCATCTTCCACATTGAATCCTCTGCTGAGCTCGTGTCTCCTCCTTGTTTCGGCAAAACTGCTATCGTGAGCATCTTGTGCCAATTCCAACGCAGTGGTTCGGATAGTGTTCTTCAATTGTAGGTTTTCACCTCGTAGGAACAACAAATATCCTATCAAGGAAGAGCCCTTTAATTTTAAATATAGGAGACATCGAAGCCAAAATACCATCTTCAAATACCTGCTTCGTCGGCAATGTACAGCGACTGGAGGTGTGGAAGGCGGGGAGATGGGTGCATGTCCCGGTGCGTGATACAAACGAGGGTGTTTCTGAGAAAGAGGGATTGTACAAGCGAATTTGAACCTGAGATACGCCTTCATGTTCTTGAAGCCGAAGTACGGCCCTCGACGATTTTCCAAGCTGAATTCCATGGTGAGATATGAAGGAAAAGTAGAAGAAAAATGAACGAGGGAGGAAAAGACTATTTATGCTGTTGGAGTCACAACTTTTGAACATGTCTAAAGGTTATTTTAGCACTGTGAGTAGTTATAAGTCGTGTTCGACGATATATCAGCTAGTGAATAGAATGAGCATCACCTCGCTACGCACGTGAAGAGAAATGGTATCTTTATTGACTTTACACGATTCAGTGAAGTAGACGCTATCGGACTTTGATAGGTTAGCGCGGGCACATTTTACCAAAACCTCTCAAGGAAAAAAGTCTAAATCCACGCAGAAGAAGTTCCGCATGGAGCTTTTAGTTTCCCAAATGCCTAATTCCAAATTCCCAAATCAATTATACGGTTGGACCTATTGGTTTTCCACCCTCCACTATAATTTGTTCATCGATCCGTTTCTCTATGTCTCCGTACTCGAGGCGTTTGTAAGTTACTATCTTCGCTTCATTCATATCGATTTCGAAAAGACGGATTCGGCGGTGGTATCCGCCATAGCCTCCATAGCCTCCAAATCCAGCCCCGCCGCCATAACACATCCAGAGAGCGGGAGTATTATCTTCCTTTCTGGAGAGAGAACAGTATTCATTTGCATGATCGCTATGCTTGGTTAGGGAAGCCCAAAAAATGAGGAATTTAATACTTACTGTCCACAACTAACCATTGCGACACCCTGCTCTACAAGAGCATCCCGGAACCCTGAATTAAAGCAGGTGCCGTCACCCCTTCTCGCCACTCTCCTTCCTTATAAAGAGCATCATCTCTATACTCCGGTAGTGGTATATGAATAAATGCAAGATCCATATGAATATGAGAATACCCTTCATGGGACTTTCTCAATCCTTCTGCAGTTTGTTTGAACCAATCAATTTGGTTCTTTTTCAACCAATCATACCCTTTGAATGACCTCTCATCTGGTGAATAGGAATGAGTATCCAATAGGTAAATAGTCAGAGCAGAATGCTTCGAGCCACCCTGTGCAAGGACCTCGACGATATAATTCCCTACTCCATCAAGTTCTTCTGGGCCAGCTTCAGATAACGAGTAGGGAAGAGATTCAATTAGTGCCATCTGTTGATCCCGAGGTAAAGATCCTTCATCATCATGATTGCCAAATATTGTCGCAAATGGTATCTTGCGTTTGATGAACAGCTCTGCATATTTGAAAATAGCCTAGTTTTGTCAGAGGTGAGCAATGTTAATTGGAGAGGATTCTTACGCTCTGTGCATCAGGAGCCGTTTCTCCATTGATTTGATCCCCACTAAGAATAATCAAATCTGGTTTTTCTTCATCAAGCAATCTTCCAACGAATTCCAATGTCCTAGGATCAGCCTCGCAATTTCCACCATCTTCTGGCATTGCATCCCTACAGTGACCAGTCCCTGTACTCAAGTGTAAATCTGCCGCCTGTAAAATCTTAAATTTTCCGTTTTCCCTTATACGAGGTTTTGGCTTGGTTGGCATAATGAGTTTGCCCCTCCGTATGCTAAGCCTGGCTTCCTGTACTTCCCCAGAAGAATCCAGCAATAACGGTGTACCAGTCATCTCCCATCCATCTCTTGGGTCCACAGCGTCTGCACCGAACAATACATCCACTGAAGTGACCGCATCATTTGAGTCGCTGGCGTGACGCTTCGCCGATCGTTTTAGCCATAACCCAGCAGGTCTTGATTCCCATCTTTCATCACCTTTACCTTTCGTAACAGTCGCTGGATCCAATCTACCAACAGTAACATCCATAACAACCTTGTCTTCCGATGTAAGTTCTTCTTCTTTCTTTCTCTGCACATGCATATATGCGCTGTTAATCCAACCTTGCCCCAAATACAAATCCTTCTCTATACGATGCCATTTCTCTGAATTAAGCTTGCAGCTTGTGAAAAGATTGATCTTCGAACATTTTGTGACAGTAATGTCCGTGATCACAAGGCCGGGATGATGTGCTGGCATATAATCATGAATTGCAGAAGGGAGGACTCGATATCGATTGTCTAAAAACCATACGACGATGATGGTAAACAGAGCAAGCGCACTAAGCTGTGTCGCAGTGCGAACCTATCCAGATAGTGGTAAGTAGTAGAATCAAAGATATTGAAGAGGTTCAAATACAATTCTTCTCGTCATCTTGAAAGGTTGAAGCTCTATTGAGCTATTCACAAACAGTTTCCAGCTCACACGATCGTTGAAGCTTGGCTTGGCTTGATGGAATGAGTTACTGTAGTTGTCCCATCCGTGAGATTATTGAACGGTCATTTCAATCTCAATATTCAAGTCTTTCATTGACAACTGAGAAGATTATCAGAATATTCGCATTACCGGTAGCAGCATCATATCATATCGTATCGTTGCGTTGCGTTGATTGATCTGTCTCCCTTCTTCTTCTACAGGTGGTAACATTTAAGTTCTTTGATGGCAGATCCGGGGTATAAATGACGCTAATCCTGATTAAGTGCTAGCACCATATGGATAAATCCAATACCCTGACAAAGCTTCTTCCAGAATTTGGGTTGGTGGATGATCAATTCGTTAAAAATGTTGACATGGCATGATATGATATGATCGATATGATCGATATGATATGAAATGAAAAGAGAGGGCGATTTTCAACAATCAATTCATGCTAGAGGGAGAGCTTTGTTATATTGATTTTTTATACATTAAAATCCATCTTCTTCCAAACTCCAACAAAACCTCCACCTGCTATTCTATCCCCAACTTTAGGTCTGCATATCATCTCCCATCCTGATGTATCCATTGAACCTCCCTCTTCCCCAGTGCCTGTTTGAATGGGTACACTTTCGGATTTCAGCTTCGTTTTCAACTTCCGCAGGCGATTCAACCTTGTCCTTATTCGACATCTTAGAAAAGAATGCATTAACAGCAGCAGCCGTGTCGTCAATCTCGTACTGCGCCATTTTTTCCTGCATTTTCTTTTTCTCGGCTTTGATTAGTGCTCGTGGCTTTACTGATCTTACTTCCCATTCTCGTCCTCCAGTACTAAGTTGTGATCCCAACTCTAGAACCCGGTCCAGAACGAATGGCAACTTCTTTCTCTTCACAGTCTCCAAACATTTAATGTGCTGCGTAATACTAGGACACCATGTAATCAAGCGCCCATCAGGCTTGATACATTTCCCAACAATTTCCATCTCGTCATGAATACCTGGTATGTCTAAGATGGCATGATCGAGGAAGACATCATTTGTTTCTTCCAATCGTTTCGACAGATAATTATGAATACTTCCAATATGGAAATCAATGTGTGGAAAATACGCTCCCTGGCGATAATTTCTAATAGTCCTTTGCGCATGTCTTGAGTGTCTTTCGTCTGAATCTAGGGTATGAATCACAGCTCGACGCTGAGAGCGCCATTCATCGTATATATTTATGTGTCTTTGATTCTTCTCGCCCAATTTACCGCCCCACCGATAGATATCATCATCCGCGTTAACTTTGTTCTTCGTTTTAGGAAATTTTGGTATTGACGGAGCCCTACTATTGGCACCATGAATCGCTCGTGCAAGATGTAATGTCAACGAACCATGACCAGTTCCAGCCTCGAAAATTTCTAGCCTTCCACGGTCATCATATTTTACAGAATCCGATGTCTCAAACTTTTCCGCATCAGTAAATTCCTCGGTGGGCTCTAATGCGTCTGGAGTTTTGGAGAGTTCTGGGTGCTCCATGTGATCACTCTCCTCGGAAATATCTGTAACCCTCTGATTTTCCTTCTCAAGCGATACACCTGGCTCCAAGGTTTCATTCTTTTCGGTCTCACTTTCCCAGGGAGACATCGCTGACTCCAAATTCTCTCCATCTTCTGGAACAAGAGATTCTTGTAGCGGTCTAGAAGGTTCCAGTCCTCTCTCTTCAGCAGTCTCTGACTGAGAAGATGGTACTGCCGTATAGTTGATATCCAACAAGGAAACAATTAAACTTGCATCTGAAGAATAAATCTAATGAAAATATCAACATACAAACTGAGAATCTTGGCAGTAGAAACTTACAGGTGTAACAATTCTTGGGGCATTATCACAATATTCCCCAAGTGTAGGTTCATATATCCTAAATAGAGCTCTTCTTCCACCGGCTACAACAGATCTATACGGTTTCCCAATAATGTCTTCTGCCTTGACTTTCCTATGATCTCTAAACACGACGGAATCACCAGGCTTGAGTGGCTTTGACAAAGTAGGCAAAGCATCTCGATTTGTCTCCGGCTGGAGCAAAACGATATCATTTTCTATAAAAAATTAGTGAAGTTTTACAATAGATAATCGATAGTATGAGATTAGATTTTACCTCTGACTAATCTCTGGGTGAGAGACCGACGAGTGCATGATAAATGCAATGGCTTATAGGAGTTCACTCTCTTGATACCAGAAAATATGGTACGTTGGATTGTGGACATCGTGATTGTAAAAGCAAGAATGGATACTTACTAATTAAATATTTATTGCATCTTCATTTTCACATGTAAGCTTGAATATGACACGCTAGCGGCCGCTAGTTACATGGGTAAGAGCTCAGCTCTTTGGAAATGCCGAGGAAAGCTGTCTTTTGTCTCACTTCACCTCACTTTCATATCATCTCAGCAACCCAACATATCAATCATTTCTATTCAATCCTACCTAGTAATTATCGTCCATGGTATCTTGAACAATCATCCAATATGCATAAAGAAATTGAAGGAACCCATAAAATTGGGTCACAATCCCTCTACACTAAATCTTGGATAGTCAGTCAAACCCCTCCCTCCTCTCGTCATCCATTCTTCAATGCAAACTAACCTACCCTACAGCCCGATGGTCCCGAATATTATTCCTCAAAAGCTAAACTAATCTTTCTTCATGGCTTCTCTGATCATATAAACCGCTACTATGGGCTCTTCACTACACTCGTGTCCCGCGGAATCGAAGTGCACGCCTTCGACCAACGAGGCTGGGGTCGCAGCGTAACTAAACCTTCTGAAAAGGGCCTTACCGGTCCAACCTCCCTCGTCATATCTGATATTGTTTCATTTATCAAATCACAGCTACCTTCGCCTGTTCCTGTATTCGTAATGGGCCATTCCATGGGTGGAGGCGAAGCTCTTACTCTGGCCAGCGATCCTCAGTATGCGGATTTGATGGATAGTATTCGGGGATGGATTTTGGAGAGTCCTTTTATTGATTTCCAAAAGGATATGAACCGAGTTTCTTGACTGTATTTTTCGGACGATTGGCAGGGAGACTTTTGCCCCATAAACAGATGATAAATCGACTTCCGGCTGAGAATCTTACGAGGGATCCGGAGGTTGTGAAATCGTTAAACGAGGATAAATTGCTTCATGATACAGGGACTCTTGAGGGATTGGTGGGAATGTTGGATCGGACTGCTGCGTTGAACCAAGGGAAGACGAAGTTGAATCCGGGGATTAAGAGTTTATGGTTGGGACATGGGACGGAAGATAAAGCAACGAGTTTTGAAGGGAGTGAGAAGTGGTTCAATGAGCAGACAGGATTGAAGGATAAGGAGTTTAAGCGATATGAGGGATGGTATCATCAATTGCATGCAGATCTCCCGGGTGATTGTGACGTGTTTGCTAAGGATGTTGGGGACTGGATCCTCGCTAGGTGTGAAGAAGTTGAAGGCAATAAAGGGGGGCAATCTAAGTTGTGATTTATGATATCTGATGAGAAATGATTCGGCGTTACATGGAGTTTAAGTAATGTCACAATACCATGCGATGTTCATAATACGAGTTAGTTCAAATCTTCTATCTTCAGGGTTAACGAGATTCTCTGATATTTTTACCCGGTCTAGCCGGCGTATGATCCTCGGCCAGTTTTATTGGCTTGAAGTCAATGCCCTTTGCTTTTTGCACCTTTGCAGGTTTATCTTCGGCATAAGTAGAAAACCCTCCGTACGCAGCAACATAACCTTGTAACTTCCACAACTTCATCTGAATCTCCTTGGTGGCATTCTTATGTTTCACGACCAAAATCTGGTTCCTAAACATCTCATTCCCCTCTCTCATCTTCTCAACCCACTGTTTCCCCATCATCGTCCTCAGATTAAACACCGGCACAGCCTTCCTCCCCCCAGGCCCTATTCTCTTAATTTCGAATTCCCCCGGTGGAATTTCTTGCTCTTGCTCCAGTTCCTGTATCCCTTCTTCTCCCAAAGCGATCTTCTGTCCCATCCACAATACACATCCAACCTGTGCACTATGCTCCACCCTTTCCCAACTCTCGCATTCACGAATATATTTCCTATCTTTCGTACACAGATGAATCAACAATTCGGTGGTTCTCCTCCTCATCAATTCCAGTAAAAAGGTATCCATGTCGCTCCTCCAAACAGCACGTAACACAACATGTCTCCTCGCAATACTCTTTGCTTGCGTGAGTCCAAACTTTTTATAAACTCCCGTGAATCCCGTCCCTTTCTTGAAGAAAGACTGTAGCAGGGGTTGGCGCATGGCGACATATGTGGTGGATCCTAGGGAGGGATTGTGAGGGGTGTCTTTTTCTAGGGATCTAGAACTAGGAAAATGGGGAGATAGACTCCGTGGGACGTGCCAGGGCTCAGAAGTGGTGGGGTGCGCCATGACGGTGAAGTCCTGGAGGAAGAAACTGGGGAGTGAGAGCTGGGTTGCAGAACATTGACGGACGGGGGTTGCGAGGGCGAGGGCTGAGGTATATGGTTAGTTTATAAGTAACATAGTGTAAGAAGCAAAGAACGAATCATACCATATGGGTTTTTCGCAAGTTGTTCTTGAAAGGCGGTTCGATCTTTGCTGGGCGGCGGTTTAGGAGCTAAATGCTTATTTCTAGCTTCAAGGAATACGGGGTCCATGAGAGGTGAAAGGGGCAATTCTCGAGGCTTGACCTCTTTCACAGATCGAATTCTTTGCCATTGTCCTTCATTTACATTCTCGCTCGTGGTTTGTATATGATCGACAATCTTCTGCTGGGTCAAGTCATTTGCAGCAGCTGAGTGAGAAGAAACATTTTTACTGTCTTTGGCATTCGCAATTGATTTCCAAGCAGATGTAGAATAACTTTGGTTAGGGCATCTAAAGTACCATGAAGCACTTCTGCCTGTAGAGACTCTGCATCCCTTCATACCACATATCAACAGTAGTACTGTCGTCGCAAAATAACTTTGGAGGGGTTACCAATCAATATCTTTGACAAAATCAATCAATCAAAGCTCAAGCGAAAACGCGATAAGGTTCAGATTAATCGCGTCTCCCCAAATTCAAGCTTCACCCCAACTATCTCCATCAATTAAAGAAAGATATTGTAACAATATCAACCATACCTCACGATGCTAGTAACACGGATATTTAGATCGCATGCAGCGCGTAAAGCTATCTTTGGAGGAATCAGATCAATATCTTCATTACCATCTCAATCAGAACCAAATAAATCATGGACTCCAGTCCCATATATCACAGAGACGATTGTGAGCAGGATATAGATCCCTATGAATTTACGAATATATGCTAATGAGATAGGGAGGTGGATGGCGTACCTGTATGTATTCATCATGGATTGCTTGTTGGGTCTATTAAATACTGACGATATGACTGTTCAGCTGATATATTTTCTAAACTTCTACAAGTAAGTTTCCAATTTGCCAGTCTGCGTTCTCTTTATTTGTATCTGATAGTTAGTAGGAGAGGATTATTTGTTTAAATGGCGAGGTAAATTCATCCCTCTCTGCGGCTGTCGTAGCCCAACTCCTCTACTTGGAATCCGACGCTCCAGAAAAAGCCATAACGCTCTACATCAACTCCCCAGGCGGTTCTGTCACCGCTGGTCTCGCCATTTATGACACAATGACCTACATCAAATCCCCCGTCTCTACTGTTTGCGTCGGTCAAGCCGCATCTATGGGCTCCCTGCTCCTCTGTGGTGGAGAGCCAGGAAAGAGATTCTGTTTACCGCATAGTTCGATCATGATACATCAGCCCAGTGGAGGATATTCAGGACAAGCAACAGATATAGCGATTCATGCGACGGAGATACTGAGGGTGCGAAAGAGCTTAAATGAGATTTACAAAAGACATTTGACGAAGGAACACTCGTTAGATGAAATTGAGAAGATGATGGAGAGGGATAAGTTTTTGAGTGCGCAGGAGGCGTTGGAGATGGGTATTGTGGATGAGATTCTTGATAGAAGGGAGCCAGAGGTAAAGAAGGAAGATAGCTAGAGGTTATAAGGCTGTTTACAATCTGAAAGAGTTACTTTCAAGGATGCTTGGAGGCTCGATTCTGTGATGGGCCCAATGTATCTCAGCATCGAAAATTTTCCTGTTACCTTAAAGCATGCAAGATGCATGACTCAGTCATATATCTGGACTTGTATTGGCTTTATTGGGGGGCGGGCGTATCAACTGTTAATGATTTCCGCTTACAGAAGGGCACCTTGCAGTTATGAATTTAGATTCGATGATACTAGAGCTCCTTGCTCAAGTTGAGCTATTGGCAATCTGCATTGTACCAAAGCTTATTAAGCAGATACTTGTTTCAGAAGATACTATACGGCTATATGTTACCTATGGATAGGTACGAATACGTGGTTTTCAATTACACTTACCTATGTTTTCGGATTATGCACAATGCACAATGTTTGGTCACAAGTTGTTGACCCATAAGGCTATCCCATTCTCTTTTCTCTTGTGTTATGGGTTCACCAACATCGCCATGCAAATAGTTGAGTATTCTCGTTTATTATCTAGATCCAGTGAGATGGTCAAATGTTTGATTTGAAATCTACTAGGATATTTGGTTTTCACATCATTCTTTCAAGAGCATTTGAACTCAGTCCAATGACCCGTATCAAATTATGAATATAAGTACAAAAGACAGACCTTCTGTCACATACGACCATAGACTGAAGAGAATTGGGCATCCCGTCCGCTCTGCCATACACAAGCTTCAGATCGGTAGATTAGTAGTTGGGTGGGTGACCACCAGCGAATCCCTACTGTTGTATGTTTTTTGCCCCCTTTTTTTGCTGAGGGAACGACCATCCAGAGGATGTTTCGCCCCTCGAATCCAATCCCCTTGAGTCCTCTTCCTTTTCTCTATCCCAGCCAATATCCTCTTGCCTTTCCGATATCCCCCTTCATTATCATCTCTCCAATTATCTACCCTTCTCACATTTCCTTTTTGGTTCACCTCCTCCTTATTCCCCCTTTTCTCCAAAAGCCTCACACCTTAGTAGCCCCCTCAATCTTCCGGCTTCCAAAATACTGTCTAGTCTCTCATAATCCTCCTGACTCCCATATATCACTTGATACCAATAAATTGATCTTTTGCCATTCATGAATGAGTAGGAACCAGACTCGTCTGATGTAAATCAATGTGTCTGTTATTACATTTTGTGCGTCTGTTGGGATTCGGCACGTTGCGGACTGTGGTGTTTGAGAACTTGTTGTAGGAGTGGTAGATTATTGCATGGGGTTGAAGGAAACATCAAGTTTTGAGATGTTGGTAGAGGTTGTGATTGATGAAAGATTTCTCGTATGGTTTGTTAGCGATGATGATGATGGGTTATGAAGAGGAGTTATCGAAAGACTTGGAGGGAGTGAGGTAAGAGCCACCCATGTTTTCTTATGATAAATCATAAAAGGGCATTGATTGACTGATAAAGTGTGGGGGGAATATTTCAATATCAATGAACTTCCATGCATCAACATACTTCTCTCAGTTATCCCTACGGTTCCACCAATTTCTTGTCCTCACCGGACTTCACCCTTCAATCTCTACTATTTTTCGATCTTTAATAATTGCACCTATCGGATCGACATTACCCTCTATACTGGAAGCTTACCATAGGCTAAGCAGAGAGTATACCTTTAGTCCATGTTACGCTATCCTATGTAATGGGTAGAGCACCTTAATCATCGAGAAAGACCTCAACACCTCCAATATGCGCTCCTCTACCGATTTCATTATCCAAGTCAACTACGACATCTTTTAATGGCAGCTCCGGAACAAATTAAATGATAATGATCTGAGTCCCGTCCCAGTTCCTCGAATGCCAAATCCATGTCCTACTCCTCCGCTAGATCTCACTCGCAATCACCCAGATATATTCAGGAAGCATCAAGCATACTGGAACCATGAAAATGAAACCCCCCCCAATCGTGCAAGATCCCCATTGGAGATTTGTAGAGCAACAACAACCAATCCCAATAATTGAAGGATTCATAACCAAACAGGTACAGAGATCTGCTGGGAGGTCTAAAGTCGCCGGTATGCCTAACAATCCACCCGTATTCATCATGAATTCAAGCTCAATCTGATTTAGTTTGTGGAACATCTGGATTCACTCATGTACTCCGCAACATTGTAATCGAAACACTGAAGGAGTATGATGATGTTGAGTATGCTGAAGTTGAGTATCAACCACATGGAGTGCACCACATTCACTCGGGAGTCACTTCTAAAGCCTGGGATCAAATTGAAATGGAGGCCATAAAGTTTCCTTCACGATTCAATACTAGAGGTCGACGTCTGCAGCGGCCACAACTTGAGGACACAAATAGTTATACACGCTCCAGAAAAAGATCTATTAGAAAATCTCCAAGGAACGACAGGTTAATCGAATGGAGATCAGGAGCATCAAATCAACTCACAACTTTGGAAGAGGCAGATGAGAAGCCAGATGAGAAGCCAGATGAGGTTCAAGATTGGAAAAAGATGGATGTGAGGGAAATTGTTTAACTGTACATTCGAAGATGACGGACTCTGGTGTCTAGCTTCACCTGATTAAGAGTCCTATTGGTTTATAGTGAATAACTAAAATAGTAACAAAATAAATGTTCCACAATTAATTGCGGGTGAGGTTACTGCCTCCCCACTCTAGCATATTTCGAGGGCGCTCGTGCGAGAGTGGGGAGGCACTACCCACAATCACTGCTTTACTCCACTATAACTCTATTAATGCAACATTTGAAAGCCCAATCACCAGCTGTTTTCAGACACCGGAGGTGTTTTTTGTGGTAGTTTGATTGGTCAATCTATTAATGTTCGGTTAGAAAGGTTCCTTCTTCCAGACTGGTTTACCGTAATCCGTTTACCGTCCACGGTATCTTGTTTGTAGTATGACTTACCATGTTATATAACAAGATGCATGACCCTAAGAATATCGAAATGTTAAAAATCCAAGCATTACACAATCACAAATACAGAATCAAAAAACACAAGAAACCTTGATACAGACGTGCGTATAGTATCTTCTATCATCCTGACATTCATTTAACAAAAATCAACAGAAACATGTGCCTCTTCCCATTTTTCTCTTTCAGAAGGGCAGACAAGGTCATCTACCATGATGACTTACCAGCATATCGGCCCATCGATCAAGAACCAAGCCCACCTTCTACAACTCGGTCGTACAAATACACCTTTGACATTCCATCACCTGGAACCATGAATATCACTGCAAGAAATGATGGTACTCTGATTTTTCACCATATTCCTACCGCCAAGACTGGTTTCTCACACGGAGGTATTACGGGAGGGTTTGATGGTGGGGACAATGTCACTGGTTTGAGTGCTGAAGCGAGACAAGAGAAGTTGGACCAAACAAAGTTGAGACTTCAAGAAGCAAGAGCCAAATTCCAAGAGTCAATGGACCGCCTAAACCAAGAATTAACTCTTGTGAGGGATGATGACTCTGCCACTCTGTTAGATAATGAGGATGCGGGAAGTTCAATTAGGGATGAAATCCCTTTTGAGGACAATGATTGTAAGGAACTGGTCAAGATTTAAGATACTTGGCCTCCACAGTGTATTTAGAAACGATATAGTTTGACGAAATTTCAATAGACTCATAATCTCATCGCATTCCTTTTCTTCAAAAAATGTTCGTATTCAACTCTCATATTCCAAACTTGTACATTCCATGATTGCAATCTGACACTGTTGATACTGCTCAGCCTACCTGTTTGTATTCCTCCTTGATCTTATCCGTTGACTTGGGTTCATCCACCAGTTTTTTTTAGTGATAACCACATCTTCCACCTTGATTTCGCCGGCCATCTTAGTATCATCTACCAGTCTAACGTCCGTCCCTGTGTCCCGAGACGCACCCCGTAACGAGACAAATCTACAGTTTTGGTATCATAAATCTTTTCTTAGTGATTTTCCAAACTTACTTTTGATACAACAACATTTTTTCTGTTACTATTTTTCTTTAAGCAAACCATTTAATCGCAAGGAAAAGACTATGATTGATTGTAATATCAATCGTTTTATTGATGTCATTGATTGCTGCTTCGGCCGTTCCCCCCCTGCTTGATCGTGATTGTTAGAGTCTCCTTAGAATTCGGAACATTTGGAGGAATGCCCTGCATCCAAAGAATATAGTTCTCAGATTCCGAAGATAATTAATGAGCAAAATAATGTAGTCCGAGAGTTTACTCCGATATGAAAAGACTTTCTCATGTTTTATTGCTTAATAATGTATACTAACCGAGTTCAAGTTTACTAAGTTCACTCTCGGCCTCACTATATCTTACCAAGCCATAATTCTCAAGTTGAAGCACGTGTGTGGCGTAAGTGCAAGTTTCTCAAACATCCTATCTGCAGGTGATAGTACCCTGACTGAGTGCTGCTCTTTCTGGTACCCTTGTAACTCTTACAGATTCTGTCATCAAATCATCAAATCATCACGGGATTTGATAGCGATCTATCCACCACTTCAAAAGCGGAATTCCTTTTGACTTCAGGACTGATTGTTGAGAAGACTTGTTATTCAAAAGGAAACCGCTTTGGCTGTAAGGGCACTATTAAGGCATAAATAAAAGACTAATATGAAAGATATGATTCTGTTCATCAGTACTAAAATTAATGTTGCTTCTTTCTTCGTCAGTATTGATCATCAGTACCTTGGTTTAAATTGGCCGATAGCTTAGTAAGCTTTTATTGTTCGATGCTAGCAAGAAGAAGAATGGCTGTACAAGATTATTACAACATCAATCGATTCTGGATTAGAATTTGAAGAGAAATCTGATCTAGTGTCTGTATTTACATCATTACCTGTAAGTAATGGCAGAACCATGAAAAGGAAGCCCTTGTGACTCATCTAATATTCAGTCGCCTTCCCAGCTTACGAATTTTCTCCTTTAAAGATCTCGAATTTGCTACTTCAGGCATTGTGTTCTCATTCTGACCTATATTCGTTTCAGCAGATACGACTTGTAACGCTTGAAGCCGATCTTCAGTTTGCCTAGACCATTTCGAAGAAGGCCCTTGGACGGTTGTGTATCCAGACAATGCTCGAATATACATTGCTTTTGCCATGTCTGTTCGGTCGGTTTGCGAGAAGAGATCTCCAAAGGCGAATATGGTATGCAATGCCGGTAGATAGGATGAGACAAGTTCAAGACCAAGTGCTTTCTCGTAGCCTTCCAGCGCTCGACGATACATCATCTCTGCCTCTGCTAGCTTGCCTTGATCTTTGTAGAGGTTGCCTAGGTTGTTGACTGTCTGAAGTGTTGATGTGTGATCTGGTCCAAGTGCTTTCTCACAGCCTTCCAGCGCTCGACGATACATCATCTCTGCCTCTGCTAGCTTGCCTTGATCTTTGTAGAGGTTGCCTAGGTTGTTGACTGTATCGAGTGTTGATGTGTGATCTGGTCCAAGTGCTTTCTCACAGCCTTCCAGCGCTCGACGATACATCATCTCTGCCTCTGCTAGCTTGCCTTGATTAAAGTAGAGGATGCCTAGGTTGTTGACTGTATCGAGTGTTGATGTGTGATCTGGTTCAAGTGCTTTCTCCTTCCCTTCCAGCGCTCGACGATACATCATCTCTGCCTCTGCTAGCTTGCCTTGATTAAAGTAGAGGTTGCCTAGGTTGTTGACTGTCTGAAGTGTTGATGTGTGATCTGGTCCAAGTGCTTTCTCCTTCCCTTCCAGCGCTCGACGATACATCATCTCTGCCTCTGCTAGCTTGCCTTGATTAAAGTAGAGGTTGCCTAGGTTGTTGACTGTATCGAGTGTTGATGTGTGATCTGGTCCAAGTGCTTTCTCCTTCCCTTCCAGCGCTCGACGATACATCATCTCTGCCTCTGCTAGCTTGCCTTGATTAAAGTAGAGGTTGCCTAGGTTGTTGACTGTCTGAAGTGTTGATGTGTGATCTGGTCCAAGTGCTTTCTCCTTCCCTTCCAGCGCTCGACGATACATCATCTCTGCCTCTGCTAGCTTGCCTTGATTAAAGTAGAGGTTGCCTAGGTTGTTGACTGTATCGAGTGTTGATGTGTGATCTGGTTCAAGTGCTTTCTCCTTCCCTTCCAGCGCTCGACGATACATCATCTCTGCCTCTGCTAGCTTGCCTTGATTAAAGTAGAGGTTGCCTAGGTTGTTGACTGTCTGAAGTGTTGATGTGTGATCTGGTCCAAGTGCTTTCTCCTTCCCTTCCAGCGCTCGACGATACATCATCTCTGCCTCTGCTAGCTTGCCTTGATTAAAGTAGAGGTTGCCTAGGTTGTTGACTGTCTGAAGTGTTGATGTGTGATCTGGTCCAAGTGCTTTCTCACAGCCTTCCAGCGCTCGACGATACATCATCTCTGCCTCTGCTAGCTTGCCTTGATCTTTGTAGAGGTTGCCTAGGTTGTTGACTGTATCGAGTGTTGATGTGTGATCTGGTCCAAGTGCTTTCTCACAGCCTTCCAGCGCTCGACGATACATCATCTCTGCCTCTGCTAGCTTGCCTTGATTAAAGTAGAGGATGCCTAGGTTGTTGACTGTATCGAGTGTTGATGTGTGATCTGGTCCAAGTGCTTTCTCCTTCCCTTCCAGCGCTCGACGATACATCATCTCTGCCTCTGCTAGCTTACCTTGATCAGAGTAGAGGTTGCCTAGGCTGTGAAACTCCCAATATAGTCCTTCTATATCTACCTTGGCGTTTTCTATAAAGAAGTCCTGTCGTATTGCGTGTTGAAGGAGGCGCCGCTGTGTGAGCCACCAGTATTTTTCATTTGTGTTAGGAACCTTTGAGGCCACACAGGTTAAAGCCATATGTGCAAGACTTTTGTCCCACTCCTTGTTAAGCACAAACACTATCCATGAGTGGACACAACTATGCACACTATAACCTCTAGCCCCGGTCTGCTGCCGAGGAGATTTGTCTGGATCAACTAGTCCAAAGATACATAGTAGAGTGATAGCCTCATTAAAGTTCAGCTCATCCTCTGTAAGCTTCTGTATCCATTCATTGTCTACAAAGTTTGCATGCTGAAGGAGATCAAACCACAGATCCTCTCGATGGAAATATGCCCATAGCTTGAGTAGTTGTACTGATGCTGGATTCTGCTGTTGGATGCGATTGCAAGTGATCTGCCACGTTGTATATAGCGTACGATCCTCATAGGAACCCAACAGGGGGCTTGTTGTCTGAAGCTTCAACCATGATGTCTTGTAAAGCCGAAGATAATCCGAGAAGCTGGTCGTCACGTGCTCGAGATATACCCCTGCCGTAGATAAAGCAAGTGGTAGGCCGTCAAGTTCCTTGACAAGTGCTATAGCATCAGGATCTGCCTTGTCAGTATTGTCTTTGCTCCCACTAGTCATTATACCAGCCTACCATTTTCAATATCCTTACGTCCTGACATATTGGATACAATCTCAAGACCTTTCTTGAGATCTAGTTTCTGGACATGAATTCGTATGCCCTGCCTGACTTGCGATGAGCGTGTCGTAATGATTATCGAGCCATGATCAGACTGAGGGAGGAACTGACGTATATCAACAGCTAACTTGTCGGGATTATTAGGCGTCTTAGGATTATCGTAATTATCGTAGATCATTAGCCATTTTGTGTTCCGTGAAGAGTCAAGCCATTCCTTGACAGCATTAACAACTTGATCAAGGTCTCCATCTTGATCTACACTAGATAACACAGTAGTAGAAGGATGATGTCTTAGCACCTGCTGAGCAATATCTCGAAAGCTCAACTTGAGTGAGTCTTCGTCATTTGCATTCAACCAAAAGATCGCTGTATATTTCTCTTGATGTCGTTTGGCATATGTGATAGCTAATTGAGTCTTTCCCATGCCCCCAAGACCATGCAGAGTAACACAGGATCGACTACTGTGATCTCGAAGCACCTTGTGCATTTCCAATAGCTCCTCCTCTCTAGCAACAAACTGTGTAGCTTCAGGAAATGATGCGAGGTTGAGCCTGACAGCATATTGCTCATAACTAAACCCTGTGCTCGTCAGCTTCGTTGCTTCCATTTCAATGCATTAATTACTACATCTCTGAGAACATATTATAAAACTGACCCTTGTACATCCTGTGAATCTCATCCTCCAACCGCCTAAATGCCTGATCCTTTTCTTCACCGTAATTCGGCACCATAGATACGCCGAAGATCCCAATCAAACAATAGGCTCCATCCTCCTCAATAGTAGTATTACGACACTCTGCCCAGGACTTTCGCTCTTTAATACTGAAATTTGATAATGCATCACCTCGAAGAGCTTCTTTTGTAATACCAGTAATTTCGCATATCTTAGACTCAAGCGATAACTTACTCCCAAGTCGTTTATCCTCCAGGCTAAAAAAATCCACCAGCCTTGGTGCGATGAGTTCCTGAAGCGTCCAGCCTCGAGTGAACCAGCGGCTCTTTTTGAAAGCTTCCTCCCATACCCTCTGATCATCGACCCCAGTGTCGGACTGAGAGACATCCGAAAGGTAAACGTAGCAGCGCGTCGCATTCTGATACCACCGAAACATAGAATTGATCGCTGCACCAAGCTCGACTGCATTCTTCTTATCGATACAGCAGGTATCGATCCAGAAGTATTCCAATCCGTCTACTGCGGCTTGCTTCGCACAGAACTGTATCTTCCTCCACCCAGCTTTATTCACAATCTTGTTCTTGTCCTTGCCATTCTCCAAGTCTTGATAGACAACCTCCTCTTCTCCCCATGTATGAGAAAGTATTGCATAGGCAGGGACATTGCCGCTAGTCGGTTCGCGAAATACGATCTCGCCGTCGGGTTTTCGCTGCAAGAGGCGTATAAGAGACATGTTGTAGGTTTGCAAGCGATTTTATAGTAAGTGCGATTGTATCATTAATTCGACAAATGTTCGCAAGCGCTTCCAATTAAAGATCGGGACTTTAAAGAACGAAATGTTAAAGAACTGAGTATAAGAAGAATATACAATTGCAGCTGAAAGCGCTGCTGGCGAGGTTGTATCGTGGCGTAACCTGGTTAGCCACTCACATGACGAAAGAAGATAAAACAGAAAAGATAACTTATCTCATTTTGTAAAAACCTTGTCCAATATTAATTGGATTCTGAGAGAGCTTTTCTTTATGTTTTTGAGATACCAGCTGCTTTGAGATCAAAAAGCAATGAAGTGCTATAGGTAGAGATCAAAAGGTCAGAACAATTATGAACGTATCTAAAGTTACAGATGTCTCCACACAAGCCACTTTTTCTTCTATTTATAGGATACCGGTAAGCGGGATTCTCCGGCGAGATTATATCCAGCCACAAACATTACTATCACGTGCTACGCCGTTACAGATTTCATTACAATTTAATCAAGATTACTACGACTACACCATCGCTGATTAATATCCTCAATTACTTCGTTGGAGAAGTATCATCTCTGTAACGACGCCATATGATATAGCATACTCTGGCCCACCACAAAACTGGCACTGACTTCCTAGCATTGCGATAAGACTTTAAAGTTCATATCTAACCGTTGTATAAATTCAAAATGGGAAAAGAGCTTAATAATAGTGATGCGGGTGGAGAGGTTCTATTGTGCTGAAGTAAGAGCCTGTCTTTGACCCAGACGAGCAGCGACAACACAATGAAAATTTTCGGAAGTAAGAAGTTAGAAGTATTCTAGAGAAAGCCTATAAAAAATTTAAAATAATAACACATAAATAATTCAATGCTTTCGTAGAGTTAGAGCCGCTTGAATTCGAAGAATCTATAATTTGTCTCGTGACGGGGTGCGTCTCGGCACACAGGGACAGACGTTACTTTCGCTTCCCACCATGCCATCGCTCAACGATTTGCTCTCATCCACCATCTCAACATTATCTGCCATTCTACCCTCATCCACCTCTTTATCATCAGTAGCCAACTTGCTTCTATCTACCATCACACTATCGTGCAAGTTTCCAGTCTCTTCCAAAGTCTTAATATCGTCTATCATTGTAGGTCCATGCGATATCTCACTGATTTGTGTTTTTGATTTTGTCGGAATTTTCAGCCAACATATAGTCCAACCATTCCTCTGCATGATGAAATGCCCCATTCGAATTTTTTGTCCATTTGAGAAGATATTTTTGTACCGCAGAATGTCTGACTTTCATTCCATCGAGAAGCTTTCCAAATTCCATTCCTTGATCAAGAGATTCAGAGTCTAGTTCTGTAACAAGGTAGTAGGCTTGGAATGATATTCAATTTAGCTAATAATCTTTTAGGGTTCCTAAGATCCTTTGAGTCTGACTTCTCTCAGGATTTGTAGGGAAATGTCCAGGTTTATATACAAGTTCAGATGCAAGGTGTGACAGCTCATTACGCATAAGAGTGTGACGAGACCTTATTCATCCAATATACCCGGAGTCTAGTCCGGAACCATTCTTCCGTACAACACTGCCTCCCCTCTTATCAAGACTCGGCCCGAGTCTTAGTCTTGGCTAGAACCTCAAGAGCTTCCTTAGACACCGGTTTGAGCGGTTGCCGCTGGTGAAATGCCGTTACCATTGCCTTCGCGCCCTCGCCATCGAACTGATCGTATGGTTCCCAAGTCCAATGCTTCTTGGCTGGCCACCCCTGCCACTTGACAAGATACTTCACATCACCTTCGGTATCGATGGAGTCCATGATCTCCTGCACATAGTACTCTGGCTCAATTGGGTCTGCCTTCCGCAGGACCTGGTCAGGGTCAGGGGGTACCTGATTGCCAGCGCGGTAGGGTTCAATGAGAGAGACGTGGAAGGAGTTATGGATACGCCATCCCTTAGGTAATGTTAGCCTGACAGCGGTGGGAGAGATTACCTTTTGGATCTTGAAGGGTCCCAACATTCTTTTGTCCAACTTTTTAGCGGGGCGTTTAGTTTTGATATTCTTAGCATTTAACATCACCAACTGTCCTGCTTCATACTCTGGTGCCTTCATTCTTCTCTTGTCGGCCCATGCTTTCATACGCTCACGACTTTTCTCTAAGTGCTCCTTTGCTTCCTCATGCACTTGTGTCATCCAATGTGAATACACCTGACTACCCGGGTTTCGGGGCGGGTCCACGGTTGGATTGTGTGCAGCCGGATGGAAGCCGTAGTTAGCGTAGAATGGGGTTAATCCAGTGGAGGTCGTTGTCGAGTTGTTTGTACGCGAACTCAGCTGTTGCCAGTAAGTCCTCCCAGTTGGACATCTCGTAGTTGACGAAGGCCCGCAAGTAGATTTCAAGTATCTGGTTAATGCGTTCGGTCTGTCCATCAGTCTGGGGGTGAAAAGCAGTGCTCATTCGTGACTTAATGCCGACTAGTTTCAGGAAGTCCTTCCATAGGCCGGCGGTGAATCGGGAATCCCGGTCCGACACGATATCCGTAGGCACCCCATGCAACCGCCAATAAGTTCGAGCGAAGATGCGGATGAGGTCTTCCGTTTTCTTGCCCTCGATTTTAAGCGCCACGAAATGTGCCATCTTCGTGAATGGGTCTACCATAACCCAGATGCTATCACAACCATTAGACACCGGCAGATCTGTGATGAAATCCATTGTGACCGTGTGCCAAGGTTTGTAGTGCAGCTCGATAGGTTGTAGCTTGCCGTAGGTTGCATGCCGAGAATTCTTGTTCTGTTGACACTCAAGACAGCCAGCGACGTATTGTCGAACCGTTTCTTCTAGTTTAGGCCACCAAAAGTTGCGGGTTACTAGTTCCATAGTTTTGTCCATCCCCATGTGACCTGCGACTCTTGTATCATGCTCGGATTCTAGCACGCTTTTTCGGAGTTCGCTAGGTACCCACAGGCGGTTCTTACGGTATAGGAGTCCCTCTTGTAGAACAACGTCCTTATCGGGAGAACGCACTTGGTACTGGTAGTCGTCATCCTTTTTGGCTGCTTCTTTGACCTTTTTAATGAAGTCCGGAGTCCAATTTGGTGTCGGGATACTGCATAGTCGTGCTGACGAGACGAGAACTGCCGGCCCTGTCGAGTAGGAAAAGTGTTTTGGTTGCAAGACCGTCGTGATCGGCTGGTCTTCACTCCCCCCTTTCTCAGGTCGGTATTGAGGTAAGCGCGAAAGTATATCTGCCTTTTCGTTTAGCCTTCCTGGCCTAAAGTTGATGGTAAACCAGTAGGTAGACAGGATTTCCGCCCATCTCGCTTGTCGTCTATTTAGCACTTTAGCCGTGGTGAAGTAGGCCAAATTCTGGTGGTCCGAGTAGATTTCAATCTTGTGCTCAGCTCCTTCCAAGTATTGGCGCCATTTTTGAAGACAGTCGACAATGCTAAGTAGCTCCTTGTCGTGTATCTCGTAGTTCATCTCGGCTGGTTGCAGTTTGCGTGAGTGGAACGCCACCGGATGCCATTTTTGATCTTTTCCTTTCTGGGACAGGACACCTCCTAGGGCGTAGTCGGAGGAGTCTGTCTCGACTATAGCTGGCTCGGTGGGTTGGAAGTGAATCAAGATTGGGGCATTGGTAAATGCTTTCTTGAGATCCTCAAACGCCATAGCCATTTCTGTTGTCCATGTCCAGTTTCTCTTGTCCGCCTTGTTGGCATCTGTTAAGGGTTTGACTATGGCAGAGAGAAGTCTTTGATGAATCGTCTGTAGAAGTTCGAAAAGCCGATGAATTGTTGGCATTCTTTAAGGCTCTTGGGTGGCTTCCATTCCATGATGCACGACACTTTGTCTTGCGACATTTTAATACCTTCAGGTCCAATGTCGAAGCCTAGGAATTCTACGCTGGTGACACGCCAATGGCACTTTTTGGGGGCTACTGCGAGGTTGTGCTTTGACAATCGGGTTAGGACTTCTTTGACGAGTTTGTCATGCTCTTCGATGGTCTCGGCGTATATTAGGACATCGTCTAGATAGACCAACACGCCAGCGTCAATCAAGCCTCTAAAGATCCCATTCATCATTCCTTGGAATGTGGCCGGGGCGTTAATCAATCCCATAGGCATCACGCAATACTCGAACAGTCCATACTTACACCTGAATGCTGTTTTCCACTCATCCCCCTCCTTGATACGCACAAGGAAGAACCCCGACTTCAAGTCAATCTTGGTGAACCATTTTGCGGTTCCCAGCTGAGCTTGCAGTTCTGAGATTAAAGGGATCGGGTACCGCACAGGGACCGTAATTCTGTTGAGCCCCCTAAAGTCGACTACTGGTCGGAGAGGATCAGTAGGGTCTTTCTTGTCGACGAACATAAGGGGTGCGCTACACTTCGAAGATGAAGGGCGGATTCTTCCAGTTGACAGCATGTCTTCAAGCCAGGGTTTGAGAGTTGCTAACTCTTTTACGGACATTGCATATAACGGTCCCCAAGGTGGGATGGCATTCTCTTGGAGGTCGATAGCATGGTCCCAGGGTTGTCTATCGGGTAGACGAAGCGAGGCTTCCTTGCTCATAATAGGAAGGAACTCGCGGAATTCAGATGGAACACGATCCTCAGCACTTTCTTCCTGGGTCGTGGTAGAACTGACTCTCAATTTGGCACAGCGCCACAAGCATTGCTCCGATGTGAAGGTAATAGCTTCGGCAGCAAAAAAAGTTGTTTGGGGGATGTTCTTCGAGCCACCATTGGGGTAGAATAGCAGCACAGCTGTCGTCAAGTCTACTAAGTTCGAAGGCGACTTGAGAGAAATGCTTGTCATGCTGTATTGCCAATTCAGGAGTAAATCGTTCACCACCTCCAATGACTGGGGAAGCATCGAAAGCCGTCATGGTTCGTGCGACTGTCTGGTATAGGTGTCGATTTTCCATTGTTCCGCCTTGTCACTGGACAGTACTGGTACTGAGCTGCCGGAGTCTAAAAGTACTCTGATTGGCCATTTAGAGTTTCCGTGGTGCAGCATCATGGTAACCACCGGTCTAGTACCAGACTGCGGTTCTGTCTTCATCCGTTTGTTGGTTCCCGAAGCTTCCGGGTTTCGTTTTGAGCATGGCAACAACCATTGTTTCACCGTCTGTGGGCTTTGTTCCATGTGGTGAGCGATGGAGCCCGTTTAAAAATCCTGATCCGAGTCTTCTAGTTCCATGAATTGGTGACTAGGTCCCGGAGAGAATTGAGTTGTGACTGCATCAATCTTGACTCTTTTGGAAGAGGGTTGTGCAGGTTTGTCTTCCGTGAGTTTTCTTTTGGTGGCAGATACTTTTACCGCGGCTGAGGGTAGATCCTTACCTGCAGTATCCTTTCTTGCAAAGCATTCTAGGGTGTGGTGGTTATTCCTACCACATCTCCAGCAAAGGATTTTCTCCTTTTTTACGCTGGTCGATGTCACTCTGGTTTATACCTTGTAGTGCATCTTTAGACGTAGCCCATTTTTTGTCTTTTGCGGATACCGAGGGTTGGAACGCTTCTCCTCTATTCTTGAGGATTGGCCTTGGCTTTGGCTGTGGTTGGAGCGAGTATCTTGCTTCCCACGATAGTGTCGGCCCGACTTCGAGTGCTCCGTCGTCGAAGTGGGCGCGCCTTTTCCCTGAGGGGTCAGGCCCGGTTAACCAGCATGTTCTCGTAGATCTGTCCTGCTTCTTGGATGGCAGAGATGAACTCTTCATCAGTGTCTGGCATTCTTCCAAGACGAGAGTAAACCAACTTGGTTATCTCGGCGGGGATGGATCGGGTAACATGGTGCTGGAAGGTGGTTCCGGACCATTGCAACACTTCATTGAGATCTAGAAGCTCAACGAGATACTGGACTGGCTACGTCGCCGTCATACCTGAGCTTCCTTTTTTCAGCGTTGAGCGTTGCGATGAGCCTCGGCGTTGTCCTTGAAATCGGTCTTTGAGGGACTGAGCGTAGCTCCCCCAATGATCCGTGAATCCTAACCTTTTGACTTGACTTGTCCTCTGCTGATGCCAGAGTTGGGCCTTATCGGTCAAGAGAGATCCTACCCAGTTAATGCGATGTAAGTCGTGTGGGAAACTCTCCTGGTAAGTCTCAAGGTAGGACTCCACCAAGGTTGGAACTTTGACAAGTCTCGGCCGTCATAGGTTGGAGGCTTGTTCAAGTGCACAGGATTCACCACAACGGCAGCAGGATCAGGGCGGATGAGGCGTTCCAGGGCACGAAGGAGGCGATCCTCGGCGTTGTCCTGATGACGCGAGGGATCTGGTCCGGGGGTGAACGGAGTCCTTGAATGTCTTCCTGAAGGTCTGTGGTCATCATTATCGCTACTATTTCCGTCATCGGGTCTTGTCCTCCTGTAGCAGGTGGCAGGCACCACCGTTACCGCCATCATTACCCGTTACCCGTTATCCGGCTTGTGCGGCAGTGAAATTATTTCGAGCCGTGTTCGCAGTTCTGCGAGCTTGGCTCCGCAGCATAAGGTCCTCGTTGGACAAGTTCTGACGCATTCGTGCCTCGGAGCTCGAATGCGTCATTGCGACGACGAGTCGGAATCGGGGCTGAATCTCGAGAAGCGAAGCCCGGGGATTCTCGCGATGCTTGCGCGGACATTCGTTGGCCTTTGAGACAGCGCGTTCCTGTAAGGTACGCATAATGGAATCCGCATCAACAGGTTGGCTTCGATCTTGCTGGTCTCGAAGTTCGGCTACCACGTCACGAGTATAGGCTCGAAGGTCGTCGGCCTGTCGACGGAATTTTTCGTCGAGGAGAGTAGAGTCCAGGTATTCTCGAGCAAGAAGGTCTTTGATTTGGGTCTCCTTGTTACCTGCCCAGTTGGTCATGAGCAACTGGAGTTCTTTTTGTCGGCGAAGCTCCGTCTGCACCTCATGCAAAGCATTCTGATGGGCTTGAGCAACCTCCTCCAGTTTGCTGATGGCTTGGGACCGAGCCTGTTCTTCTGCGGCGAAGATAGCAACGGTACCCCAGATCTTCTGAGTTACAGCGTAAGCTAGTTCCTCAGAACGTTGTCGCAGCGCAGCTGTCGACCTTGTTCCTCAGTCAACTGCATATTGGAGCGGCACACTTGAAGCATAGTCTCATAGTCCTGTTTCATAGATTCGTATTGATTCTCATGATTGAGTCTGATGGTGCGGTCCACGTAGGCCTGTGCAACACTTCTGACATATGTTGGTGTGTGCGGACGGCCCAGTTGGGAGGATTATCGATGGTTATGCTGTCCTGAGCAACGTATTGTGGGTCGGTCATGGCGACGTCGAAGGAGGGAGGAGTGGCCAGGACAAGCTGGAGTTGATTGTCCTCGCCTTGTCCTACTGGAGTTTGTTGTCGTGAGTTTGCCATGCTGACAAACTGATCCACAGCTTTGTATATTTTGGCAAGAGGATATCGAGGTTGTGGGGTTAGTAGGAGAGGATGTGTTTGAGGCGGAGTGCGTATAAGGGATAGATGGAAATGGGACGACAGCTAAAGTTGGTGACTGTTCGTGTGAGAGGACTTGTTCTTCAGAAACGTCGTCACTAGATTCCTCGCTGGACTCCTGCTCACTGCCGGAGTCTTGTAGGGGGTCTTGTCCTTCTGTAGGTTGTGTTGCTGGGAGGTTCTTGGATCCTTCCTCAAGTTTAGGGGTGGTCTGTTCACGGTCAGGGTGGTCCTGAGGAGGGTTAGCTTTTGATGACTGTTGAAGTTTCTTTGAAGGAGGAGTGGAGTTGTTTATTTTGTTGTGAGCTGTTTTCAGGCTGAGAGCTCATATGGTGAGGATCAAATCGTAATGTGGGGCTGCCACGTAGTATGGTGATGTATTATACTTGTGGATGAGGCTAGGAAGGAATCGTAATGAAGTAAAAGATTATAATGTAACAAGGTAGTAGGCTTGGAATGATATTCAATTTAGCTAATAATCTTTTAGGGTTCCTAAGATCCTTTGAGTCTGACTTCTCTCAGGATTTGTAGGGAAATGTCCAGGTTTATATACAAGTTCAGATGCAAGGTGTGACAGCTCATTACGCATAAGAGTGTGACGAGACCTTATTCATCCAATATACCCGGAGTCTAGTCCGGAACCATTCTTCCGTACAACAAGTTCTGTCAATTCCGTGTCTGGGCTGGTATAGGCATGGAACATGCTTTTTGCCTGTTCCTCGTCAATGTACGTGAATTTGACAGCTTCATCCACTCGACCTTCACGAAGCAGTTCCGGACAGAAATCATGAAGTTCTTGGAAATAGTTGGTTGTCATGATAATGATGCTCCCCTCGAGAGATGTCAGACCATCAAGCATATTCAAAAAGGTTGCCAACGAAATTCCTTCTTTATTCGACTCGGGTTTATAATCTTCAAACGTACTCGGCTTGATGTCTTCGAAAACAATCATTGACGACTCAGGAATGCGGTGCAATATTATCTTTAGATCTTCCTCGTTCTGTTTCTGCAAGTTGACCAGACACACATTAAGCTGATAGCGATGAGCCAAACTCGTAATCGTACTTGTTTTCCCTGTACCTGACTCTCCATGGAACAGACACACAAGTTTGTGCTTGTATCCCAGCTCTTCGTATAGCTTCTTGTCCTCATCTTTCTGCGAATAGAAAGTGTCAAATTTGAGGACAATTCTCTCCTTCACAGTCTTATCCATGAATACATGCTTGAGGGGGCGACTGGGGATTTTCTTTATTGGCGTCCAATGTTCATTCTTGAAGCGACGTGCCCATATATCTGATGGTTCGAAGAATTGAGTCTTCTTTTCTTTTGAGTTGTCTTTGGTAAGGAGTCGAGAATCGGCAGAATCGCAGAGAAGTTTCTGTATTCCCTCTTTAGGGAAAAACCCATAGCAATTGATAATCAGACACTGTGTGCTTTCTTGAGATTGGTTCTTAGATCTGGTATCAGATTTTGTGCCTGACTGAGCATGAGTCACTCGATAGCGCCAAAACTGGTATCGAAAGTCATGGTCGCCGTATCCGATATAGTAATCCGGCGTTGGCTTCAAATCCAAATTGTCTCTGGCAGATAGGTTATTATCAAGTGATGACATCGTGATATTATAGGAGGTTATTGAAACGTTCTTAAGAATCCACACAGAAACTGATCTGAACAGGTCGTCTCCGTCTTCAATTCGAGCCGTACAATATGGCGGGTAGGTATAAAGAATAGCAACACATATACTCAATATAGTAGATATCACTACTAGATACTTCATTGGCACCCATTCTGATATGAATTGATACAGAATTGTAACAATATCAAGATAAATATAAAATTTCGATTGAAATGTTCGAAGGAGGAGCGGGAGAGAGGATGTGAGAATTTGTAACGAATCGAAGGGGTTTTCGTATGTTGAGTTAGACATGGCTTAACGATAGTAATCGGGAGAGCTTGAGTTGGATAATGAATTTCTTAAACGTCTATCGTGAGAGACAGTAGAATCGCGTGGTCAAATCGTGGAAGAGATCTATGAGAAAAAATGGTTCACTATGGATCGGAATACGAGAATTTGAGAAAGAGGTAGCCGATAGGATAACTGTAGGTCTAAGAATTCTACACGAGGAACAATCCAATGGATTACATTAAGGAAATTCTTCCATCGCTACATGACTGCGTGGTGGCTACCAGCCCCCCGGACCCACGGATATATTAAGCGACACTTTCAAGCTCGATATTGACATCGATTTAACCCATACATTTTCTTGCCTTCATTTTAATCTAGTCTTATTCAAGTAATATCGATATGCCAGTCCAGATACGACTCGGGTATCATTTTCCGTACGTTAACTGAAACTTAAAGTAAGCAGGACTTGGAAACGATTCAATATTATGAGTGTTCGATAGATTGAAGTTACTCTCATTCTTTCAGATTTCTATTTGCCTAAGTTAGACAGAAATACTTCGTATTCATCATTCTTGTCGTCGAAGGAAGTCCCCTACAAACCAACTTTTGAGAATACTTAGTCCCGTAAGTTTGTTTCGAACCTTTTCGGTTGACCTGACTGACGGTTGGAAAGAGACATGGCTTGCTCTGAGCTTTTCGAATTTCCTGCCCCGATGGCATTTCACTATCTCCATCATGGATACCGGGTTGGGTTGATTCCGAGTTGTTTGATATTGAGAAGTATTGATTGAACTGTGGGTATATCACATCATCCAACGAATTAATTCACACAAGAAGTAGGGTACCAACGGCCCGGAGTTTCGAGTGGTCTTCCGAAATGCCAGTGTCGTGTGGCTACTGGAGGGCAGAGAACTCGTATCTTTTTCTCAACGTGTTGAGGCTTTGAGCTGCATATATTGTTTCTGTGGAAACTTGATTGGTTAATGATAAATTAATGATGGCAAGATGATAAGACGCGGATAGTAGCAGAAGCCGCATAAGTGATCATCATCTTAGTTTGTAGGCATCATATGGTGATATTCCTCTTACTTTGGTCTTGGAGCATTTAATTGCAAAATTTGTCATCAATTTTTGTAACATGGTCTGTATCCAGGTAGTTTATATTCCATGTAAATGGAAGGTGATGTGATGTATCTAGTCGCCGTGTGAAATCTAGTTCGAATACACAGCTGCAGAATCAATACAACAAGCTCTAACCAGCATTCGTAGATCAATTGTGATAACCAATGGAGCCAACCGTGGGCGTTATGCATTAGATTCTAGCATCGTGGATTGTACCCCAATCAGTCGTAGCACATGAAAAGAGTGCAATGATTCGCGTGTTTGCAATCATGTCTAACCGGGGCACAGACTTCCGTTCCATATAATAGAATGCAATATCCAGGGTCCTGAAGCTTACTACGTATTTTTCTAATAAGAGCTAACCATTTTGGTAAACTCTTTGCAATATAACAGAAAGTGGGTTGTGCTTAGTGAATGCGGAGATTGTAAGGATCATACAACTCATACCCAATTGACTAAACCATTTTTCGTAAACTCATTGCAATATGACAGAAAGTGAGTCGTGCTTAGTCAATGCGGAGATTGTGAGGATTATACAGCTTATACCCAATTGACTAGACTATTTTCGTAAACTCGTTGCAGGTATGACGATAAGTGAAATCACACACAGCATAACGTCATAAGCTTTTGTGTCATACACACATATCAGACACGACTCAACTATACCTAGGGGCCTCACAGGAGACTCCCATCATGCCGCTGGTGATGCGCGCCCCCGGCGCGCCGAGCGGCTCCTCAACCCAAGAGGCGACCCCCCCTCAACCAAGCACCATTACCCCAGGGGCAAGCATTGCCCCTCCACCAATTATAGGATCGCTTACAGGCTCTGCCCTCGGTGCAATCAAGGAACGATTCGGGAGGATCGATAAGACAGAAAGGGAAAGACGGGAGGTGATCGAGGCGTTCGCAGTGTTAGCGGATAAGCTTGCACAAGGGTTCCAAGGTCAACAACGCAACCTCGCTGCGAGCATTAAGAGCACGATCATCTCGGCTCTGCTGGGAATAACAAAGACCACTCCTGATCAAGGGAGAAAGCTCGCAACGGAGCAACTACACCCAATAAACAATACGCAGAAGACCTACACGGATGCACTGAAAACTCAGACGAGGCCTGAGGCAGCAAGCCCCACCACAGGCCCCACCAACACAGTACACCCTGCTCCGAGTGGAAGCACGAATACTGAACGCTCCGAAGCACGTAGACTCAAAAGGGAGAATGATCGGATCGAGAAAACGATCCTTATAATAGCTGGTGGGGAAGCTCTGCTCTCAGAGACTAGCCCCTTCCTGCTAAGACTCAGAATAAAAAAGGCAGTCACCGGCATCACACTAACAGAGATCCCCTTTCTTCAAAGGAACAATACAGGCTGGACATTAAGGTGCAGCTCTAGTGCTAGTCGGGAGGAGATCATGAAGACAGAAAATGTAGAGCGGATACTTAAAACCCTCCATGCAACAAGCATGCGCAGATTAGAGAAGTGGTTCATGTATGCAGTTCCACAAGTACCTCACGATTTTTATCATATCGAGGGCGCTCCTGCTCCCATGCCTACTGAGCTTATCAAGGAGGAGATCACAGCTCAAACTGGCAAGCAGCCAATCAACTACCGACTGGCACGCAGCGGGGTCAACCCGATCACTAAAAGAGCCACCTGGATCGTTGGCTTCAACACTGCAGTATCGCGGTTTCGATTGTTCAATAGCAGCTCCTACTCGGTTCTTTTAGACAAACCCCGGGAAATTCAACTTCACAGCACCGGCTGCCTAGGGTACTGCAACCCCTTCACCTGCAATAGAGCCCCACGATGCTCGACATGCGGTAAACTAAACACTGAGCACGAGGGCAGACTCGTACACCAACAATGTACTAGAGCAGCTCAATGCGCCAATTGCCATGGGCCCTTCCGCGCTGGCCATTCCAACTGCCCAGCTGCTCCTAGGGTCTATGCTAAACGACGGATCGTTCTGACCGCAAAGGAACTGGCCGCAGTCAGAGCTGTTGGCAGAAAAGACTATGAGATGCTGCACAGAGCAGGTGCAGACGAGGCGGATCACACCCCTGAATCACCTCTGCCTCCTAGAGTAACAATCGCAGAAACCCCGGTCACTCCGGGGGCGAGGATCACAGCGTATGAGAATGAACGCCTCAGCAAACGCCCACGCAGGCTCAGTACAAGTCTGCCGATCGCATCAACCGTACTACGCACACGCCCAGCTCGTAGCCAAAACCAGCGGAATCTCAATGTAGAATCCTTGGCAGAAAAAGCCTTCACTCCAATAGATCTGGAGATGAGCGATGCAGAGACCTCTATAACGGTAGACACCGTATCTAGATCCTCTCTATGAGTAGCACAATCGATGAGCACACTCAGGGGAACAAAGGCCTCACTATCGCTTGGGCGAATGTAGGCCGGGGACATGCGAATCATATCACACTATTACAACTAGCAGCTGAGGCTCAGTTGGATGTTATTTGTTTACAGGAGCCAAGACTATACTGGAATTCAACAACACAAAATCACAATGCATACGATCGATATCAGCCGATCGATAACTGGAACCTCCGAGGAGACTTGGAGGAGAACGAGCAAGGCCCTCGGGTCATGACATATATACGAAAAGGTGCGCACTTGAAAGTAGAGCAAATGGGTCGACTCGAAAACAGAGACCTACTCTGGATACGAGTCAATGGATACTCGATCCTGAATGTCTACAGAGCTCCGTGCACTCTGGATATTATTAATTATATCACACACACTTGATCCCAAATGAGCGTACGATCATAGGAGGGGACTTTAACGCAAAGCACGAGCTGTGGGAACCGGGGGTGATCGCAGTCAATCAAGGGGCGCAGCTCGCAACATGGGCGAACGAGCAGGACATGGAGTTTATAGGTACTCCAGGCATACCCACCCACGCAAGAGGGCATGTGATAGACCTGACCTTCTCCAATATACCGTTCGCCTACACAGAGATACTGGAAGAACTCCACTGTGGATCTGATCATGCCACTCAGGTCACCAGCCTAGCGAACCGCGGAACAACAGAGTGGGATCAGTACCACTACCGGATAAAGGAGGCGGATCTGCCTAGATTGGATGGACTAATGGCCAATCAGCTAGCCCACCTCAACAATGTAGACATCCAGACTACAACTGAGATCGAAACCCACGTCTGTGAGCTTGCGAGTGCGCTAGACAGGTCGATCCGGGTAGTCGGTAAGATTGACCGAAAGGCAGGGAAAGCTTCGCCATGGTGGACGGACGAGTGCAGAGAAGCTCACCGAGCACATATAGCAGCACAGAGGGGAACAGACTCGGAAAGAAAAACCAATGCTACACACTTGTTACAAAGAGTAGTGCGACAAGCCAAGAGATCCTATTGGGCAATGCGCTTAGATGGGGTCAAGGACGATAAAGAGCTCTACCGGATCATGGGATGGCACAAGCTGACCCCCGAAAGCAATGCGAAATCCCCCTCCCTTATAATTGGTGAGCGGGAAATCTGCGACACAAGAGAGAAGGCGGAGGCTCTATTTACAGCGGTTCTGGATCGGTTCAAGGCGGACGACGATCTACCAAACGATCCGCTACGCAACCAAGTACACAAGGGGACCCTCCCCTGGAAAAGAACGATCTCGGCTGAAGAGGTGGAAAAGCATGTCATAGGAGCTTCGTGCACTGCCCCAGGAGTGGATCGAGCTACAGTGCGCCTCCTCAAAGCGTGCTGGCCGAGCGTCAAATCACTGATCCGGGAGATATTTGCATCGTGTTTAGCTCTAAACTATTACCCAGAAGGATGGAAGCTAGCGGAGGTAGTAATGATCCCCAAGGTGGGCAAGAAAGACAAAACGTCACCGCGGTCGTGGCGACCGATAGCCCTGATCTCCTGCATCGGCAAGGGCCTCGAACGGTATATAGCCAGTCAAATATCTTGGACAGCTCTAAGACATAAAGTAATCAGCCCACAACACTGCGGAGCGCTCCCCAGAAGATCAGGGACAGATCTAGCAGCTGCCTTCACTCACGACGCGGAGCTCGCACTAGCAACTGGCAACGTGGTTTCGATTGTTACTATGGATGTACAGGGAGCTTTCGATGCTCTTTTGAAGCGCCGACTCCTGAGCCGAATGATCAAACAAGGATGGCCAACTTCGCTACTCAAGCTGATAGACTCATTCCTCACAAACAGAAAAGTCAGAGTGAGACTCGAAGGCATTACAACAGAGGACTATCCAGTAGCATGCGGCACCCCTCAGGGGTCCCCACTATCACCTATACTCTATATGCTCTATCTTGCTGAGCTCCTCAATCGAGATACGAAATTCCGCTTCGGCTACGCGGACGACATCGCGATCTACCACTCTTCCAAGCATCTCTCTACGAATGCTAGGATCCTGCAACGACGAGTACGGCAGATCATCAGATGGGGCAAGGAGAACAGAATCCTATTCGCTCCTGAGAAGTTCGAACTACTCCATATTACCAGACAACATGATTCCACTAATCCACCATTGGTAGTGAATCCAGATCTGATAATCACTCCAGTACCGATTGCAACGAGCGGAAGCGCTCAGCCCACTCTGAGATGGCTGGGCGTCTTCTTCGATCGCCGGCTCTCGTTCCTACAACACGTCAAAACACGCACAGCGAAAGCCATGAAAGTAGCCTCACACATCAGGTCGATCGCTCGCACTATACATGGGCCGCCAGCTTCCTCTCTAAGAAAAGCAGTGATCACCTGCGTCCTCCCAGTAGCACTATTCGGCACGGAAGTATGGTACGCTGGTAAACATAAGCCTGGCCTAGGCCAAAGCGATCCAAGCATAAGCGCAGGCATAAAAGGCCATCTTCGTTGCATCAATAGAGTGATCAATACCGCTGCAAGAGGAGCGATCCCAGTATATAAGACTACACCGATCGCAGCTCTTATCAAAGAAGCAGGCCTGCCATCGGGGATAGTCGCATTAGAACACGCCAAGCTGCGATTCGCACTCCGTTTAAAAACGATCGACAATCAGCACTTGCTAGTGAATCGTTTGAAGCCGGTAATACGAAAACGTGGACGAGGAGCAGGCTCAACAAGAGGGCCTCTTACAAGAATCCAGCGGCTCGGCCTTCTCATCCCAGAGACTCAACGCTCGAAGCTGCTCCGCCCGCACTTCTCGATTGGCTGCAGAACGGATCCAACGGAAGGACTAACCAAAGAAGAAGCAGCTCAAGCCTTCAAAGAGTGGTGGCGACAACTCCCACCCGAGGACTACACGATCTTTCTCCGACGGATCAGAACAAACCATTGATCGCAAACATTGTGTTGGCTACGGATATGCAATATATCGCAACGGCACTCAAATAGCGTCCGGATTTAAGCAGATCCGAAGCGACTCACATGTATTCGATGCAGAAGCGATAGGAGCATGGCGCGGATTGGAGCACCTAATTACTACGCTTAAAGATTCCCCGAACAGCCGGATCTGGATGTGTATCGACAGCACATCAGTCATCTGGGGCATACGCGGAAACGCACCGCCTACAACGCAATGGGCCTTCCACAAGTGTCACAAAGCGATGAAACAACTCGATATCAGGATAAAGTGGTCTCCTGGACATATGGAGATTGAAGGCAATGAGGAAGCAGATCGCTTAGCAAACGCAGGCGCAACTGGGCCCATGGACCAGGCAATCGACAAGCTGCCAACAATCAGCGGGGTTCGAACGATCGTCCGCCAGAAGCGCCTATACGCAGAGACTAACTGGTGGGAAGAGATGAAGACCTCTCTCTCCGCTGGCTACAAGGAGTGGTCTCCTAAATACAACACAAAGGAGCCCAAGGAACTAACACTACCAAGAGCAGTCCTGCACCGACTGCTAGCTATGAAAACAGGCCATGGCGACTACGCCGCTTACCATCAGCGATTTGATCATCAAAACAACAAGCTGGAATGCTCATGTGGCAGTGCAAAGGAACCATATCACTTCTTTAAGTGCACAATAAACAATCTAAAGCGTTCAGACTGGCCTCTTGCCCCTGTAGAAATGCAATCTAACAAGCAGGCGATCACATACATCAAGAAACTTATACATACACCTAGCAAGCTCACTCAGCTGATTACCGACTCAGAGTTTTACACTCAGATCTGTCCTAACTACTAAAGGACCCTCAGGAAGGAATCATCTTTTCAACAAAGCCCGCCGCCCCCCCCCCCCCTTATAAACTTATCACTCAACTGATCACTCAAACACACCTCACCTCTAAAAACCGCAAACCCAAGATACAATACAAGAGCCTTGCTGCTCGGCTAAACAAAATAGCAACCCACTCTCGCTTCTTCTCCTCCGTCATAGGGATCAGGAGCCCACAACGAGTCTATCCACCCGGGAACCAAGCTCTACCTTAACAACAACCCGGATCAGACGTACCCTTCTGGAAACAGAAGAGGATCGCACCTGTAGAGGAGCGAACAGCCCCTGGCATTGAAGTTAAATTGCTAAATTCGGTCGCGACGATCACGCCGCTCAAATAGTTCCTTATCTTAGCACGTCTAAATACCCTTAGGGAGGTCCAAAACAGACGTTAATTAATATAAATAAATAATAAATAATAAGTGAAAATCAGCTTTTGGTTTGTACATCAAAATAAGAAACTATTGGTGAATGGCAGACTATAGGCTCGCAAAATCTGTGTTGACACAGGTATGAAATGCCCTTCATGCAAACCATTCATTTGCGCAAACAACATCAAGGTTCTTTCTTTCATACTCTTCTTTCTCACCATGAGTACTAGAATCGCTTTTCTTGGAGACAGGAATGTTGGAAAGACTTCCATGGCTTCTCACATGCTTCAACTAGATTACATTGTGAGCATTCAATCTCCTTGCATCTTCAGTCGCAGTTTTGCTTGTGAACTAACATCCCAAAAGTCGATTGATTCCCAAGAATTATATGCGAGTACTCGAGAAATTTCAACCATTGTGCAACTTGACGAACTTCTCGAGAAAAGCCCTGATTGGGCTGAGTGTTTGGTGATGGTGTACAACATCGGTTCGCTAAAAACATTTGACGTGGGAACAAAACTCTTCACACATGCCTTGGGATATCGAAATCCCCGAGTAGCAATAATGGTTGGAATTGTGGGATGACGCAAACGAAAAGAATTGTGAATCAGAATGATGTTGAGCAATTTATGGAAGACTACAAAGGTTTCGACTGGCACTTCCTGGAAACATCAATTAGAGATTTCCAGTACTTATCTCAACCTCCCATTCAATCTTCGTTTTTTCTCGACCATTACTGTTCGTTCATCAGAAGGGATCTAAAGGATGGAAACGTGGTTGATTCTGAGGTCACAGTGGAAAGTTCCTTATACTGGAGCTCTCTGCCAATACCAAAGAATCCATTTGGAGTGCCATCTGGCCATTCATTGGACATATCCTCAAACGAAGAAAGCACAACCAAATCATCAAAGACGTCAATGGTAAGTGCGATGGGACCTTTTGCAACACAAGGACAGTTATGGGTGCTCTTGGATGCATTCATCAAAGAGGCTGTCGATGCAAGTTGGTACAACGTAGTGGATAATTTTATAGTTGAAAGAAGATGCGCAAGACTGGACTGTAGACAAGGGAGTGGATGGGGATCATCTGGAAAAAGCGTTTCGTCCACCACATGCCTTTCAATTTCAATCTAATGGTGTGATTCAAACCACACCTGAACAAGAGGCGCCTCAGTTGAAGTCTGAATCTTACCTCGAGATTACGTTAGGATTCACAGGAAGAATCAAAGAATTGAAGAGCTGGTCGTTGGGAAATGCCAATTTGGACAGTACGCATAGGTTTGAGAGTTTCTTCCTGGAGGAGAACACTTTGGAGAACATTGGAGGACGTTTGAGAGTTAAGCTTCGGGGGCTGCGGGATTTGCTTTGCTGTTTTATAATGATGAGTATTTGTGCCAGCATCGTGTTACTAGTTTGATATAAAAGCCGAGAATTCATATTTGCATTATTATTGAAATCACTCTTTATCTAAATCGAATGAACTACTGCTAAAGAGCTCTCCTGGCTTTTGGCAGCGCTTCAGCTCTCATAGTAACCGACTTATCTCTTATAGGGTCTAACTGTCAAGAAAAAGATTGTAGTGCCAGAGTGAACGGTGAAAGTGAAGGTAGACTAGGAAGGTGTTTGGAAAATACTCTCGACTTGACAAAATATCAGAAGGATTGCGGTTGCGATTTTTCAGGCCTCGGATAGCAATACATTGAGTACATATCTGTGTATAACATTTGATTTGATAGATAATTTCGACTAATTAAGCGAGCGATTTGTTTTGATCAATCACAAGTGTTCCGTCAATATAAGTTATTTTGAAATTGGAAATCCCGAGGTTTCGGCCAATAAATTAGAGCAAGGGTATCTGATTGATAGCCTCAAATGTTTTGACATTGTATTTATCCACTCGATTGAATAATGAAAGTGATACGATCATTACAAATAGCACACCGGTCTCACAGAAACGCCATCCCATATTTCCCCTTGTTCTCATTATTTTCTCCTTCTCTTCTTTCTCAGATTTTTACTTATGAAATTGCAGGAAATTAGCTTCTTTTTCTACAGATGAAATAAAACATATCACTCTCTACACTCGTCGACAGGTACAAGCGTCCTATTTTCTTCCAAAATGACTTGTTGCCATCTCCATCACAATTTTGTACCTCATCAGTTCAACATTCATTCCATCAACACCAAGAGAATCCTACCATCTTTATCCAGCCTTTCTTCCGTCAACGACAACAGAGCTCCATTAGCTCTACCCAGCATTCCTTCCATCAACGCCAACGGAACTCTAGTAGCTCTACCCAGCCTTCCTTCCCTCAACACCAACAGAGCTGTAGTAGCTCTACCCAGCCTTCCTTCCATCAACGCCAACGGAACTCTACTACCTCTTCCATTCACTCAATCCCCCACACCATTCAACGCTGCAGAACTTCAAGGCCACAAGTGGCAGCCGCTCGAACGTACAGAATATCAGTGTCAAAAATGCAGCATGTTCTTTCAAAACTCTGCATGCCTGAGGAAGCACGCGGTAGTACACCAAAAGAATCGTTCAAAGAACTATGAGTGTCATACTTGCAATAAAAAGTATCATACAAAAAACGGTTTGGACCGACACCTAGAAAAACACCCAGATTATTCAGAGATGAAACACAAATGTCGTTCGTGCGAGAAGGGCTTTGATACATCTAGAAAGCTCAAGATCCACGAAGAAATACACCACGTCTATGCATCAGGGAAGTACAGGTGCAGTGCTTGCGGCAGTTCTTTCAGATCACTTTATGAATTAGAACGCCATACATGTCATGCTAAACCCCCATCCGCCACCAAAAGGAAGAAATTTGGTTGCGATTTATGTTATATGTCTACAGATTACGCAAACGCTTTGCAAAACATAGACTGGTTTCATGCCCTGCGCGTATGAACGAGAGTTTCGTACTAGAAAAATAAAAATAGGCTCTAGATAGGGTTATTAATCTCTTTCACAGCGGTAATCAAACCGAGGGGAATCGTGGACAGCACACATCAGATAAGGGGATTGGCACAATTTCAACACCTTTTTAACTTTCAATTCTAGTTTGTAACTTTTAATAGGAGTTTAGAGTAAGAAATAAAATTTTACCATATATTCGTGATCAGAGAAAACCCGTGTTTTCAGTTGTTGACAACTCATTCACATGGTAAAAATTTATTCTTCGTTTATTGCACAAAATGGTTTCATCACAAAAACAAAAAAAAAAAATTATTTCTCATCAATCGAAATGTAATGGGTCACGAACTGAGTGATTATGGCCAATTCTCTTAGATCTAAGAAAATACTAATTGAATTATAAGATAATAGTTGTAATGATTTGTACTCACTAGCAATCAAATATTTTGGTTCATTTTTTTGAATATAATATGAAAGGATTTCATTAGAATCTGTGGTTTATTTTAGGAGGTAATTTTTGGAACTATTTTTGACCTAATTCCTTGTGCTTTTTGGGGTCTTGTTTTCTTGATATAACGCAAAGAACAAATGGTTTAGAAATTTTTCTTTATGATTTCCAATATCTAAGATAATAAATTTCACTAAATACACTAACAACCCCCCAAAAAACATGAAGTTCAAACGCTTCCCATGATCTCATCATCGCATACACTCAAAATCTCTGCCGGACTTTCTTCCACAGATTTCTGATCTTCTTCCTCATGATACTTCATATGTGCATCGAATCCTGCTTGAGTTTTAAATGCACAAATATTACGATGCTGTCTGCAATCGTGCCGAGCACATGGGAGATGATCTCGATTGATACGAGTATGAGTGCTTATATGAGCTTTCAAAGTCCGTTCTGGATGCAAGTGGCTTGATGTGACGTGGACAGGTAGTCTGTGGCACAACAGGGAAGTCGTAGAACAACTTTTCTTCGTATTAGATGAAGGTTATTCTCTGTGTTAGATGAAAACTTCTCAGTTGTGTTTGAGGATCTTCGAGAAGAAAAAAGTCGGGAAAAATCTACCATTGGTAGAAAGTTCCCAGTAACAGGATCCGGAAAGAAGAAATTCCTGAAAGTCCAGGTTTGGTGACGAAGCCGTAGTCATACTGAACTTAGGCATGCTTGACCTTTGACATCCCTTCTCGTTTATGACGGAAAAAGCTCCCATTGACATCGAAACGGGACAGAAGAGCGTCTGCAACTCGGATTTTGGCAGCGATAATTTGATACATCTTTTCCCATACTTTGACACAATTCTTGTAGACTTCTTACCAAGTCTGATCTGGGGGGCAAATCATCTTCCTTACCATAAGCATACCAATTATGCTCGTCCTCAACGTTGGCATAAAATCTCGTTCCCAGTATCTGTTCAAAATGCATTTCCGGTGCATGTTTTTTTGACCACTTCCCTTTCGCGTGTTGCATAATCTTTTGACTTCACTTTAATCTTCATTTCACAACCCTCTATTCGAGCGTCTTCGACCCGCTTCTTCGCAACAGTTATTTCAGGATCCTTAGCAACAACCTCAACGAATTCTTTGGTTATTAGACCCAATGGTGTACCACGATTTGAATTGAGGCTGCGAGCAAAGTTGATTTGTTGTGTACGTTGCTCTTGACCAACGGTTAGACTTTGTAAATCGATACCGGAATGAGATGCTAGATAGCTGTTTTGGAAAACTTTGTCATTCGAATGTCCGAGTATTTTGCCCCTTTCCGCCGATGTAACATGCTCTACACAAGTCAGAATGAGAGCAGCAAATCAAATGTTCAATAAACAAGACTCACGATTCAAAACGTTAGCTGAAGTACGTCTTATCACATAAGATGTAAAGATATCCTTGAAGCCTGCACGTTGTGCGACTTTCCTCAATGAGTGATTGAACGCTTGTAAGTCAACGACTCAGCATCAGAGATGGCTCCATCGATCGGTTACTCCGAAAAAGAGGTTTGTTCAAAACACTTTCCTTAAATTTTAATCGATGTGTACTTTGCAGAACATATACTCGGATCATATAATTCCTCAATATTCTTTACGTTTCAAACGCATCGTCGGCAAAAGCCAGAGCAAGAAACAGTGTGTGATTGGACACATATCTCTAGATGTCAGATCCTCAAATAACTGTTGCTTATAACTAAAGAACATATCAGAAGACACACTTCAAAAATAGGATCTTACTTACACCTCTCCTTCATCATCCCGCTCATTTTTCCTGAGATTGAATGTGAACAAAATGCTCATCAATGGGCGACCACCGTTCGGATTTTGCTGTAGAGTGAACTTTATATCCTTCAGATGAGGTCAGCTACCAATGGTTCCCTTAGAATTGTAGTCTATCGCACCTTATATCGCATAGACTGTCCAGTCATATAATAAGCATGCGACTCGATAAGAGCACCAGGGCGTGATGCCGTGTATACAAGTATCAAGATCAATAGAGCGATCTGAACTCTAGCACGCTCGTATAGGAAGTTGAGAGGATCGTTCATCCAAAGATAGCCGAGTATGTCTTGTAAATCGTTGAGACTAGCGATAGGCTTCGGCGGGTTTTTGTACTCAAACCCAGGCTTTTTGCTAGACTAGTCTTTATGAACTAAGACTTATTAATACAATTATAACCTGAAAACATGATTTGGCTGAACTTACAGTGCGGAGCTCTTGCATTGATTCAAGCTCTTCATTATGCTTTCGCTCATACACTGATTTGAACCGGATTGAATATTGAATCAGTGTCTTTATAGAAAGACGTTTGCTTAACAAGCCTGACCGTTCCTTTGCAAGCATAACGTGACTTGACTAGAAGTGGGTCATGTCATGATATGGGTCACAAAAATCATATTTTTTTATTTGACCTTGTCCTACATGCTACAGGGTGATCTACAACTATCACTGATCCAACTGAACTATCACTATCCTCTTCTTCTTCCATCTCTTCTTCTACTTGATCAATTTGACGCTTAGATGGTCTACCACGTCGTCGTTTAGGCAAGGGTGTCTGTTCAGCCTCCTCGATGATTTTCAATACTTCTTCAGTACTAAATACAAATTCACCTTTTAATTTTATTCTCTTTCCATTTTTTCGTTTCTTTCGTGTCTCAAGTAACTCTTTATATTCTTGAAGTTCCTTTCGAAGAATAGCATTTTCGGCATTTAAGCTTTCAATCTGATGGGTAATTCGCTTTGCATATCTCTGTACTGGAGAAGTAGGCAGATTATTAGCGGATAAAGCTGAATTGAATACCTTATTTGCTTGTCGCAGCTCAATATCATTCGGGGGAGAGCTATTAAGCAAAGAAAGATCTAGATCTTCTGGATTTGCTGGTGTATTTGGAGTGGAAGGTGGTGGTAAAAGCGGGTTGGAAGATTATTTAGAACTTGACGAGGACTAAATGGATTCAAACCTGCTCCTTTCCATCCGCTTTTGATATTTTGACAAGTAAGACCTTTTCCTCTTATTTTTTGAAAAAAGCTGTACCCAATCAGATCGTTGTATTCGTTGTATTCCCGCTCGAGAGTATCGATCAACCTCTTGGGCATGATATCGCTTCATTGGTCCATACACTCCAACATCCAATGGCTGAAGTAGATGCGAGCAATGAGGTGGTAGAATCAGAAGATCAATCTCCTTTTCAATGCAGAAAGCAATCAAACTTCCTGTAATATGACTAGAATGACCATCCATAATCAATAATCGAGGCTGATCTCCTGATATTTTTCGAGATTCTGGCTCAAAAACCTTACATATCCATTCAAAGCCATGACTATTAGAAGTCCACCCACTATTGCTTGTTGAGAAATACCAATTTGGAGGAGTATTAGTTGGAATCCATGCAGTGTTGGTATTCTGAGCCTTGAAAATGATCATAGGGGGCAAAGAGCCTCCATCCGCATTAACACATTCCAATACAGTTATCCACTCTTGCTTTCCTGCTGTAACCTTCCAATTCGATTTGAGAGTAGAATCCACGATTATACGTGTTGATTCCGTTTCTCCAACTGCATATCCTATCTCATCCATATTATATATATTCTTGAGTTCATAATGCCGTTCTTCGATTCGTGCTTGAAACGTTGAATACCACGCTGAAATTGTTTCAAATGTAGCTTCTTTATGCCTTGCAGATTCCAATTTACGAGAATAGGTTCCCTTAAGTTTAGGATATCGATCTAAGAATCTATAGATCCATCGTTGACCTATATGATTTGATTGAAAGGATGGAGGGGTAGATGATGACGCGAAAATGACGCGTTGATTCAGAATTTCTTGAGCCATTTCTTTCAACAACCCAGGAGTTGCAGGGTATCCAGTAGCTGTCAATCGTGAGATCCATCGTACTAGAGTCTTCTCTTCCGCGTTGGAAAGTTTTGAAAGGATTCGTGAGATTGAGAGCGTGATTGTCGTCCAGCCATTCGATTTGTTAGGGTTGATTTTGGAATCTTAAAATGAATAGCAGCACTTCGAATTGAAGTAAACCGTTTATTTTTTAGACTTTCTATAGCCTTTTGAATATTATCTTCCGATTCATTATGATTTGATGACTTTTGATCCATTGTGTGTTGAATAAACGCGTAAAATAAAGAAATAAAGGGTGATTTTGACCCATATCATGACATGACCCACTTCTAGTCAAGTCACGTTAGTAAAAACCCTTTAAGAACTCTTAGAGTTGGTTTCACATAACATCATTAAGTCGTGCAAGGTAGCTTGTACAAGATGTCAGCAAGTGATTTTGAAGGTGATTGATATCTATGACTTACTCTCCCAGTGTTTCCAGATCATGTTATAGCCACGTAACGTTGGAGGACAGATGATAGTGGCTCCTTTTTCAAAGTTCTCAACTTCAAAATCTGCGAGCAGATCCTCGAGTGAAAGAGCTTGTGTCATTTTCTAGTAGTAATTTGAGAAAGAGAATAAAATAAAAAAAGAGAGAAATTCGTTTGGAAGAATCAGTTCCGATGTTGTGGTGTGATGAAATTGTGAATTCGGAATACAAAAAGAGAAAGGAAAATATTTAAATAATAACAGGAACAGGATACCGCATTGCATATCCGTATTTCCAACATGATTGGAACGGAAGGTGGTCGATCGTTATCTTCTCATTAAAACAACGGAATCCTTTTTTCGGACTCTTGAACTATTTTGGAGAGAGAAAATCTTTTCAAAAAAAACCGTGTTACGAAAATGAAGATAATTATGTTCGTTTACGGAAAACGGTTTACGAAAAAACGATTTAAAAGCAGCGGTTATCGGGGAGTACATATATTTTTTCCGATACCAGAATACCAACAAACGGGCTTGTGGTTTAGTGGTATAATGTTCCCTTAGCATGGGAGAGGTCCGGCGTTCGATTCGCCCTAGTCCATCAATGATTCAATCATTACCCCACTTTTGCATTTTTGTCCACAAGCCTGAAGTTTTATAACAGAAAATTGATGATTGATTCAAGTTATACTATCATTTCATATCTATCAATTCAAGTTTTTATATAAAATTTCAGCCAAAAACTCAATGTTTTCATTGAACCTCCAAAACATATCCCTAAAGGTATGTTCTCAAAAAAGACCTTCAAATTTCATTTCATGCGACAACAAAATGACAGCCAACTCAAGTTTGCCACCTTGTTCACCATGCCAGTGAAAAAAGTACAGACAGATGTAAGCTCGAGATTCGTAGCCCCTAATTAAGGACTGTAGTGTCTTTCGCAAGTACTATGATAATGAGTTCCCTCATTATTATACAAGAAAAACATATTCAAAGTTGGTCTATTCATACCTCTGATCAGTCAGTCTACGGTTAGTCTGCGAAAATACTTTGGCTTTATATAAGCTTCTCTATTCAATCTACAGGACGTTCTGCAAATCAATCATTTTTTTATAGTACACTTTGGAAACCCTCCATTGCATCTCTTGGCCTTCCTTTAGTCTATGCCTTCTCACTCACAATCTTTTGCGCCTCATTTACTTCGAGCAGCTTTTCGGCTGCCTTTCCCACCCCTTTCTTAGCCTTCTCTATAATATTCCTTCTTCCGTTCTCCGGGAAACTTTACGGGAGCTGCCTCTACGGGTCACGTGAAAGTGTCTAGAGATCTCTCGAGGTGGTTTAGACTAGACTTCAAGTAGGAATTCAATAAGTTGTAAACTGGTTGCAATTCTCGTAACTATAGTAATGAAACTAATGATTGTTCTTGAGCACGAAGCTCTACATTATAATGAAACCCATTCCCTTATATAGATCTTCGTCTTACTTGGACAGCTGGACAGCCGGTCGCTCCTGGACAGGGGGACGCGGTCGCTCCTGGAGCGCTGTCGTTCCTGAGCTGTCCATCACGGGACACTAATCCGTGCTCTTGTGTCCTAGCTTATTCTATGACTAAATACTATATACATGCCTGAGGCTTTCCTTGGGTACCCTAGTGTCCCTCGGTATACTGCAGCTGAATCACTGAGGCCTATAATACCATTATGCTATAAGTTGGTGATTCTACAGCCTGTACTAATCCGTTGTAACAGAAACTGTCATTAGTAAGTTCAGGGGTTTTTGCTATAAATGCCATGCACACCTTATCTTTATCTCATGCGGTATACTCTAATCATCAAGTCAACTCTCAAAACTTCTTATTTCGCTCTTTGGTACTGCTTTGGTGCCGGTTTGATGCTTTCGGTACAGTTGATGTGTAATAGTACTTGTATCGATTTTGGGCCTCTAGGTGAGTTTTACTGGAGTCTTGGATCGAAGGCTATCCGAAATTGGCTTTGGGGTTTGCGTACGTTATTTATTGTCTAAAAGATCAAATGATACATGTATAATTCGACTTTGAGGGCGGCATATATAGGGCTGTTGCTGTACTGATGCAGATAGCTAGCTTGTGCACGTGCACGTGCACGTGTTCAGAGAATATTTCTAGGATTAAGATGTGGATGGATGGATATGCGGACGTGAGAGATGTTCAGTGTTAGTTGCTTAGTGATGAAGCTAGTACTGCTTGTTAACTCGAATGAAGTTATTGTTGATCCAAGATTCTAGTATTATGCCCTCCTTGATTTTATGTCTTCATGGAACGGATACACACGAATATACTATCAAGCTCGCTATATTGAACTAAGAGTGATATCTTTGACCGCCTTTTCCACGTATGTGTTGAATGAATGTGAATAACTGACGATTCTTCAAAACAAAGATGGGCTTGTGGTTTAGTGGTAATTCCCTAATGAGAGGTCCGGCGTTCATTCGCGCTAGTCCAAATACGATGATTTCATCTGATCTTTTGCTTCCGCTTGCAGTTATTGAATAGGAGTCGATGAAAATTTGTCGCGGAAAAACACTTTGGCCGGAAGGTGCACATTTCTACTTGACATTTATACAATTTTCACCGTTGTCAACTCGTTCAAGGTTATATGATCATTTATTTTCTTTATTCCATGACTATGGCTATTGCGTGGTAATTAGAATTCGTGAAATCTTTGAGGAGGGTTGAAGATTGGGTGGGAGGGACAAGGTTAATGCATGCATAAGTAAGCAAGTCCGGCTGTAAGACAAGGGATGACTTTGATTTGCTAGGGAAGAAATTTTCTTTCCTCTTGTATTGGAGGAACGGGCGGGTAAGCAAGCAAATTCATCAACAGAGGACAGCTAAGTTTTTTGAGTTGCAGCCATTGGTTTTCAAGAATCCAGAGTTATCTTCCTCGGCTGCTAATTTGATAAGACGTCCTCACACTACTATACTCAAGCATAGAATAGTATATCTTGAAACCGTTTGCTCCATGGAGTGAATATCCAGGCATACATAACAGTGATACCCTTTTCGTTAATTTAATCCAGCATTACCAAAGAATCAATAGCAACTTAGCTTGGATATATTTGGTCCGAAATCTAGAATATTGCCAACAGCACCCACAAACCCCTATCGATATCTCATCCCGATTTCCTGAGCGAGAGTTGAGTATCATCATCACACTTTGGCAAATTATTGAATTGTACGCCAGATAGGAGAGTCTGATTTGCTATTTAATCCCAAAATGTTTTTTTGAATATCTGAAAATGGGTTAATTGCGATTTTGCACATTAGGCCTCCTAAGACTTTCGCAAACATGGGAACTTAGATTTTATTTCTTCCGATCCTAAACCTGTGTGTCTTGTGAGATTAGCTTAGTCTAAAATTCCATTCCTGAAAGTTTTGTTGCATATCTGGAAATGGAAATGGGAAAGTCTGAAGCTAGGTAATCAATCATACTACGATTTACTTCCTGTTAGTATGATCATGTGAGTTAAACTATCATAGAGCACTATAGGTATGGGAAATTTATACAAGCATGCTTCTACCAGATCTAATCATGAGAGTGACAACGCACTTTTAAACACTACACGTATTGTTATAAGTATCGCCCAGAGTGATACCGACAGATTTGTTCCAAAAACGCCCTGCTTCTGTCTGGCAAAGATAGAATATCGTGATAGTCAAGTTGTTTAATTTGAGATTCAAATGGATATTCAGAGATAGTCACTCTGTGGATTAGGAAAAGTGCGATTGATATCCGAATATGAAATATCTCAAAGCATATATATAAGGTGGTAAAACTGCAGCACATCGGCCAGACTGTTTGGGACTGTTATTGGGTTCCAGGGAGTTCTTGTAAATATAAGACAGACATTCCCAGTGGAAAGAGGGTTTCTTAAAACATTAAAATTTCATCTGAAAGAGAGCCAGGTGCTTTATTCATTGTTGTGGATAGGATAGAGTATTTGATATGAATTTCAAGATCGTTTGAAGAATTCAAGATCTTGATATTCTTCCCAAGCAGATGATATTGTGAGCATGTGTACTTCATGCTGAGCTTGTCTGTTGATCAAACACTGGCAACCTCTAATGTTCGAATTCACGAAGATATTATAGCTGAGAAGCATATCTAAATGAGATCGCTCTCATAGAGTCCTGATATCTTTGAACCCAAGATGAGCTATTTATCTCCGCGAAAGAATTGAGCTTCTCCCCATTTTCCTGATACCAAAAATTGTATTCGAGACGGTCGCCGACGCTTCGTTTGTATGTTGATCGAGTTTCCATTCACTCGATACGGAAAATCTAGAAAAATTCGACCCCGTTCAAATAGATCAAAGGATACTTTCTAATACTGTTCCATAGCATGCTTCTCTCATAGTCTTCTCACATGTTGTAGGGCAAAACATTATCTTTTGTAAATTATCCGGGAAGTGTCTCTACCTGCCTTTTCATCCTTCAGAATACGCCATTAGCCTGACTTTTTGGATTCGACGATGGTCTCGCGCATCTGTAACCTATAGTACTATTAATGAGTAGTTGCTGTTGTAACTTGATGTCCAAAAGCTGTCTAGTCCGTTGATTGAGCATGAACATCTATTGAGCTGAATACTTCCAGCTTGGCCTATGTAATTAGTACAGATAAATTTCATGATCTCGACTTAACAGTTGAGTCCTTCCTGTCGTTGACGCGAGAGAAATAGGTCTCCGAGAGTTTGAAGGCGTCACCCACACCACTCTGTTTATGATCTGGAGGGTCTGTCTTAGACCTGTACAGAAAGCGATGTGACAATTTTCTATCCGGTATGCTTATACTTTCAGACCCGACATAACCGTATTATCACGACACCATAACATGAGTACTTTTCGGTATCGTTTCTTACCATCTGTTAACTTCGAGCTGCCTCCTGATCTTCAACTTCTGAAACTTTCAATTACTTGAAAACCTCCCGAACCCCAATCGAACTATAATACTTGGGTATTGAAGCTACCCTTTTCGCAATGTCGATTCCTCAATAGACATTCACTAGAACCCGTACACCCGATGGATTGCAATTCGACTCAAAAAATGGAACCTTCCTCTTCAATCTCCTAACTCCAGTTCGACCAAAATATAGTCTTTCAGGTTTCAATGCCTTATGTCAGCCTCCAATGTTCCGATTCGGACTCAATAATTGGACGGTCTCTCAAGCATAAATACGTATAATTTTTGGAAGGAGTGATATCTTGATTTACGATTTGATTTGTAGATCGCGTGCCGCAATCATTACTAACAAGCTCGAGTTTGAGAAAAAGAAAGAAATAAATTTGGTCTCGGCGCGGCACCTCAGAAAGAACCCAAAAAGGATTCTCCGACGCCACTACGCTGGTTGCTAGGTGGGTTTACTATTGAATTTGATGTACCACAAATCAAACTATTGAAATTTCAGATGGCAAAAAGATGCAGACTCTTTGAAGGAATACGAATTATTGGACGACTCATAAAGACAACCTAATTGATGTAGAACGAGGAGGTCATGGTGTTCAACATGAACTGCTTTCGTATGTGTTCCGGATTTCTCTATGATAACAAACGTACTGTAGAATTTGATAGCAAAAATGTATGAGCCAGGAAAGTTCATATTAGAATTCTTGAGCCCAGAGAACCAGCTTACCTCGAATCCTTATCATAGAATCAAATGCAACGAAGAGACATAAACCTAGTACAGTATTGTAGAGTTGACAATGTGCTTCAGATTTCTGGCTGGAGTGCATAAGACGATGTGGGTCAACCTGAATCCGGTAGAACGGCAACTTATACGGAGTAGGTGATTCCATAGATGGACCGCAGGTGCAGGCTTGTCAGAACAAGACTATTGCCATTCCCAACTCCCAATATGAAGTTGGAATACGCATGATTTCATGGATGATGTTACTCAAAGGACTCCTGATTCATGTATGATGAGCTTATCCATTTTAGGTTTGGTCATGTAAATAAAGAAATGCTCCTACATCTAGCAGCCCCCACATATTAGCCTACCTACGGAGTACACAACCAAAAACGAATGTTGAGTGTTCCATTCTTGAAGGTCTGCAACGGCGCTGATTAAGCAAAAATTTCTGTTACAAATCTCAACTCACCCTGATCGGAGGCTTGTGGGAACAAAAAAATGCAAAAGTAGGGTTAATGATTGAATCATTGAGGATAGCGCGATCGAAGCCGGACCTCTCCCATGCTAAGGAACATATACCACTAAACACAAAGCCCGTTTTTTAATACTTCGGCACCGGAGAAAAAATATATATACTCCTAATAATTGCTGCTTTTGAAATCGTTTTTCGTAAACCTTTCCGTAAACGAAAACATAATATATCTTCATTTCGTAAACAGTTTTTTTGAAGATACTTTCTCTCTCTTAAATAGTTCAGATCTGAAAAAAGAATTCCGTTGTTTATAATACGATCAACCACTACAGGCGTATTGATCAAATAGAAACTACACGAATGACTACGAAGTATGCCGGGCTAATGGAAGGATACGTACGTGGCCCGCACGTGCCCCGGTTGAAAAGATGCGACATGCGGCCTCCTATTCATCCTCAGACCACACGGTGATTACATAATATAAAGTTTTGCCTTGATTTTGAGCAGGGACTCCCGAAGGTTCACGAGGGTTTTGAAACATTTGGTCCGTTTTAGTATAAATTAACAATGACCTTTTTGTATTAATTATTAATAATTATAAATCATTTAACCATCGTAACATTTATAACCGATTCATATATAGGCTAAATTTTCTTATCATTTATAGAATATATATTATATTTATTCTATATAATATAATATTGTTACGGATAAGTACCCGCACCGCACATGATTATAAGATAACCTCAGGCCTGGTGTCAGACCACGAAGACGCACTGAGGTACGATAATTGAAGGGTGACTAAAGATAGTGGTAACCAATAATAACGATGATTAAAAGATAGTACCTATCTATGTTGGCACCTACCCTACAGTAGGCACAGGATCAGCGGTTTACAGGTTATCTAGTAAGCACAGGTTAATAGCAAGCATCATTCATTAGTAAGCACAGGCTGGCTGGTAGCACGGGTTAGATTAAACAGCAGCCTCGCTAGAGATCACGGGCCAATCACGTGAAGGAAAGTGATTCGACTTGTCGATTCGATCAAAGTACGAAGATCTAATAAGGGAATGGTTCTTACAATTAGAGCTTCGTGCTCAAGCAATCATTAGTTTCATACTAGTTAACGAGAATGCAACCAGTTACAACCCATTGAATTCCTACTTGAAGTCTAGTCTAACCACCTCGAGAATCTCTAGACACTTCCACGTGACCCTAGAGGCAGCTCCCGTACATATATACATCTTTGAAAAATAAAAAGTGATATTTTCAAATAGTAATATTCGTAACAACAAGCACCCCTTCCCTTCCTACACTACTTCATTATTAATTCAATATACCTCTCCAAATGGAGGAGAGGACTGCAGAGTACGGGAAACGGCACTGTCTAGTGTAGGGACTGAAGACGGGGCGCCAGGAGTACCATCAAGTATAGCAACAGGCTATGCACGGGAGGCGCGCGGGAGGCCCTGCCTCCGTCGCGGGCCCTCGCCAATACCCTTCGGAGTCAGAACTAGCCATTTCTATACGAGACGTTAAACTGTATATAAAATAAAAAAATAATAAATATAAGAATGTTCAGTAGATGTGGTTTTGAGCCAATCGTTATTAAAATCGAAGGTTAAAGTAAAGATAAGAAATAATTGGTGTAGTATAGAAAGGGGTAGGATGTAACTGACTACAATTCTCGTAACTATAGTAATGAAAGTAATGATTCTTCTGTTCTTGAGCACGAAGCTCCAATTGTAATGAAATCCCATTCCCTTATATAAACCTTCGTTCTCTTGCTAACCAGTAAGTCGAAAGTCGATCAGTCGGGCTTAGGTCCCCATATTTGTTTGTACTTCCCCAAATGTTTATCTCACTCTTGTAAGATAAAAAAGTTATTCACTAGTGCCCTAAGGCCTAGTCGTCCTATATGGTCTTTGTTGTTTAACTCAGTGCAATGGAGGTGACAATAATGGTATATCTTAATACGTTGTTATTGTTCTCAAAGATCACTAACTAAAGCTATGGATCGACGACTATATAGAATGCCGAGCGTTAGCGCGAAGCCTAGCGCGTCACGTGATTATCCGACAGTCTTAGACTGAAGCTGACGTAAATCCAATTCAATCAATCAATCAAAATCGAATAAGTCGATTGCGGCAAAGCCGATTTCGACAAGTCTGCTTTGATATCACGTGATACTAATCATATGAGATGAGATTACCCTTAGTAATCCTACGGTAAAGTTACCTTCGTAACAGATAGGCCATGCTTCGATATACATTCTATGAAATCCTCTCGTTCGTAATTCCAACCAATTACAAAACACATTCCAAATCCCCCTGTTATAGATAGGGTTTTTGAGATCTATGTGATAGCCTGTTGAATGCCGGGAAAAAAGTGAGAAAAGTTTGAAGTCTTCGACTTGGATAGAAGGTATGAGTTAGGGGGGAACGATTATAGATTGCTACTTCGAATTTATAAAAGTACGATTCGAATCAGGATACTCAATGACAGTTGTATATGATTATTAGTTTGAGTTCGATTGAAAGCTGTCTTTACGTATGATTTATCCCAATGAGTTATACACAAACCATATACAAGCCACAGCCGGTTGGCAACGAGGCTTGACTTTAGTATCCAATCATAAGCATTTGTTTGATACCGCAAGTATTTTCTAGAAGCTTTCGTTGGCTCAAATATCTCCTTTTACACTTCCAGGGATTGGTAATCACTACCTACCTCCTACCTACAAGAAAAGATCAGTTCGTTTCCGATCCTATGAATTGGGACAAGGCTTTGATTATGAAACCCTATTTTCCAGCTCAATTGACAAAATGCCTAATGACGGTTTACGAACTTCCTTTTCAGCTTGGCAATGAAAAACTGCCTTGCTACGGATTCGAATGCCTGTATACGAACTCCCATCTTCAGTTTAGCATGAGTTGATCCTGGTATTTGAGATTTACGGAATTCCGGCATCAGATTTTACAACTACCGTATTTCCAAATACGTTTTCAGGATTGAGTATCGTCAAAAGGGTAGAATCATAGAACCTGTTGCGGCATCCGAGTCACCGTTTTTCAAGCAGCATTCACAACGAATGACATGTCCAAATAAGTGTGGTTTAGTGGTATAAAACCACAAGCCAATCTTTGTTTTTTGAAGTATGGGGCTAGATTGATGCTTATCAAGGGCAGTCAGTATCAGGTGAAAGGGTTAAGGAAAGCAGGACTTCTATCACTTAGTGGGTCATGACCGAGCTCCTGGGTATGTAATGCCAGGCTATGGAAAGGAAATATCCACCCTCCCCACTTACTCACAAGTTCATATATATATTCAAATTTCACGGGGTCCTCAACAAAAACAACATCTTTGATGTCAACGGTCATGATTCCGCTTGTCACTAAAACTGCAAGCCGCGGAGACCGGGTTCGACTCCCCGTCAGAGAGAACTGATATCATGAAGTGATTCTATTTTTGCAGATTTTACTGCTTTTTTCATCTTTTATCTTTCGGATACTTGATATTTGTTGGAGGTTTTGGCGTTCTTTGTTACATTAGTTAGATAGTTGGACAAGCGTATAGACATAGGAAACAGTCCTCTAGCTGGACGTTATCGACCGATACTTCTTCGATCGATGCTTCATTGTATACGTAGCTCTCATTGCCCTTTCAACCATTCCCCGACCAGACTGTGCTGAAGGAAGTTGCATCCAAGTCTTCCTTGATAGAAACAGTAGTCATTGTACCACAATGAAAATAAACAGGATCTCGGCATATATAATAGACAGTAGTTTTGTCTTGGACTTTGAACTATATGCCTTCCAGAAGAAAACACTAACACATGAGATATCACGAGGTATGGAACATGGAATATAATTTAGACAACAAGTGTCTAAACAACCAATTTTTTTGCGTTACATTCTTCAAGTGATGTTCCAGAAGACATAAAGTCCTCCGGTACGCCAATCAATATCCTCGCATAAAATACATCATCTCTCATGCCGATTCCCCACTATCAAACCTAATTCCCCGATGCTCCCACTAGACTGAAATTTTCAAAGATAAATTTTTCTTCATCAGATTACCATGAAGACATATATATCCAAAATAGCACAAGTGTCCTCATCGAATAACGGCCGGATGGTGTAGTTGGTTATCACGTGTCCTTACAATCGCAGTTGTTACCATACGGACAAGGTCCTGGATCGTGCCCCAGTCTGGTCATATATTTTTCGTTTTATTTTTGACGGTTTGAGAGTTCGGGCTTGTCTTTCTTGATTGCTAGATTCTTTTATGTTTCGTTTGGTGTTTTGAATGCTGGTGGACTTCTTTTGGATATGATTTTGATGGCTTTTGGCGAGGCGGGGGAGGAAGAAATGTTAGGGGGATATGGAGAAATGCATGTTGCATAAGTGTTGGCAGTTCCATGACTACCCAACAATTCACACGGCACTTTTGTAACTACTGTGGGGCCATACAAACACTTGTACCTGCTTGGCCTGCATGTCTGGACGGAGGCAAATCATACTTCATTCCCTAGATTAATAAACCGATCAACGAAGAACCACTCAAGTCGACGAGAAAAGGCAAGAAAGGACAAGAGCGAGGTCAAGAAAATGTATATTGAAAATATAAAGCATCCTCTAAGGATATCATGGATATGGCGCAAGACTATCTATTTGGAAGAATAGGCTGAAGTAGAGACATCCTCCCAATACTCCGTTAATGGAAAGTCATGATCACGCGAGGCGAACGATTCGCTGTCTTATTGGTTCATTGTTGTATTGTCTCGTGATTTCTGCTGTCATCCCTCCTACTCTCCAAGATGCCATCTATTTGCCTTGATTTCAAAATCATAACATCGGCTTCATTTCATTTTTGTACTTGATTGTTCACTATTATCCTTCTAGCATAGTATATCGTCTCATCTATATGAAGCGCATTTCAAATCCCCTCACTGTAGCATTTGATTTATAAGTCGTTTGGAACTGACAGATATTTCCTTAGCCACCGGCTTATGCACATCAGTTCATGATACCAGGAGCCTGTATACGCGCTGGTCTGATACTCCATCAACCTCTTCAGTTTCACCGCAATATGTCTTCATCCGCTATGATCCACCATTCCAATCTTGTGGTATCACGTCATAAATCTGCAAATCATTTCATGCTCAGTCTCTGTGCAGCTTGCTGTTTTCTCATGATAATCGCATTGTAAGGCATAGCTTGGCGTAACGAGCCAAGGAGGAATTGACACTTTTCGATTGAGAATTCCTCAACATAGAGATGTCGCAATTTCCAAAGTTGTGCAATTTACTTTTCCTTCATCCTCCAATATGCGAAGACGGTTCATTAGCTTCATCTCTAGGCTTGACTAATATCGTTACTTCAATACTTGCGCTGCCATCTCTGTCATGTATCATCCTTTAACTCCCGCTCTGGTGGTTGGGTCTTTGTGATTTTAATATGTTCTGATGGCCTTGTGTTTGATAGACATTGATAGAAGGCGAAAAAACAAAATGTAAAAGGTTTGATTCATAGCAAATATATTTCCTCTTAAACAGTAAATCTATCTCATCCCATTCTCTATCAAGATATTGGCATCATTATGACCAGAACAATCTTCTAGCTATTCTTGACATATAGCTATTCAATATACATTCAGATCCGCAAGAAACATGATATCGACCACTCCTCGGTTACCCAATCAAATATCTCATCAATCACCACCACCTAAAGACTTCACTTTCAACAACCTCGCTTTCTTTATATACCCTCACAACGCTCCTTATCACACTAACAAACAGGGAAAGACCACTTAGCCGGTGGGTTGAGTGGCGCACTGCAGTAGTGCCTCCAATGTCAAAATGCGATCGGGCTCTCCAATCTTCCATCGGGAGGAATTGCACACCTGGGACAGATGTAGCTGAGCGTGCCAGTGAACTGTCTTTTTTGCTATTTTATTCCTATTTTTGCACATTTGATGAATAAGCGATCTTGGATGTGAAGTGGTGTATGTTGTTGTTGTTGTTGTTGTTGTTTCGATGTTATGGGATGTCACTTTTTTTTTTGTTACGTACCTCGTCTGTTTGTGCTTTGGTGTATATATATATATATTGTATATTCTATTGAACCTTATAGAAGTTTCTGTGATTGAGTATGCGTCAAGACGTGTTTGTTGAGACCAATTTATTAGATTTTCCAAGTTTACCTGGAATTCTCTCACCTTGATTTTTGTTTCGGCGTGAATATCAATGGACTTGACATTTGATTGGCAAACATCGTACTATAGCGAGTAAGCATCTTTAAGTAGAGCTTCTGAGATTCTACCAGAAAGTTCTTTCCAGGTTAGTAAGATATCACTTCCAGCTTTCATGGAACCTCACAACTTTTATCAGTTGAACGCCTGTATATATCCTGATATGTAGCCATGATGGGAGATCATATTTTGGATAGACCTCCACATGATTTCCAACCATTGTTTCAAATAATTATATAAACGATAAGCATTAATCACAAACTAGGATGAAGCATCTCTAACTCATTTCTGGCTACAAGGAGCCCTTTCTTACAAAGGTAGAGTAGAGTAATCTTGACGCAAATATTACCTCCTGAGATACCATCCTCAAGTTTGCCATTCGAAACAAAAGGACTGTTACAAATTTGTCGAATTCAATAAACATGGGTCGTGCATAGTATATCACCCAAGAATCACCATCATATCCCGCCTATTTCAGCCGAGCACACAGAGTGTAATCTCCAATCTCATGGAAAGTTGGACTGCTGTAACATAAAAGACAAACAATTCCAACACAACCTCCCGTAGAGACTTATAATGCGAGCTTCTTAAGCAACGTTACATACATCTTTGTACAAAAAGCAAAGCCAAAAATACTAAAGACCAGAGAGAACATCCAAATCGCAGTATCTCTACGCGTAATATAATATATAACATACTAGTCCATGCCGCACTACCAAACCAACACCAGACCCAACACTCATCCCAGCCGCACAATCCATCCATCGCCAAACCCTCACCTCCTCATCCACAACCACATATAGCCAAGCTGAACCCCACCCCTATCCAACCGTACTCCCTGAAAACCTCACTTTCTTTCCCGGTCGCCCAGACAAAGAACCACACAACTTAGAGCTCGCCCTCTTACTAAAAGAGAAGGTCCAGGGCCATATCTTGGTTGTCATGATGAAGGGTCCGCATCTGCATTTGCATTCGCATCTTTGTATTGATCTTTACCTTTATTCGCATGATATAGAATATCAGGCGGAGGCCCAGGTTCTGTTGTTCTTGTTTTTGTTTTTGAATTTGTAGAGGAAGATGAAGATGAAGATGAAGAAGACGAACCAGAAGTTTTCCGGGCGGTAGTTTTTCTATCGGTCTTCGGCTTAGAGGGGCTCGGCTCTGGTTCAAAGCAGTATTGGCAGTTGCAGCAGCATTCACCCCTCGACAACACTTAGACGCTCCCAAAGAATCAGCTGGAGGGATGGGTAATGCCAATGGTAAAGGTAAAGGTAGCACCGGCGCAGCCCAACTCATAGGAATCGCCATCTCTAAATTTTGACGATAAATCACTGGTTAGCCGCGTCCTCCTATTTTAGGTGTCACTCACCGGCGCGTAGTACATACTGGGAACGAGAGCAGAGGCCACAATGCGGCTTGCGACGCCGGGGGGTACGCTACCGGCGTCGTGGCCGTGGAGGGGTTCCAACCGGGGGTTTGATGGATGAGGGGCGTGGAGTTTGTAGTAGGTTGGAGGAGGGTAGATGGGGTAGGGGTAGGGATAAGGGTAGCAGTAGGGCATGTTGAGTTATTATTTGTGCAGTGAGAATAGCCTTAATTGATGTATGGTACTGCGAGAAGTTCTTAATATCTTTTCGTATAAGATAAGTTTAGATTCAGCAATGATGTCCAGGATGGTGTGTATACCACAAGCAAAAAGGAAAGAGAGGCATCAGTTTATACAGTACTTAAGGTTACTCAACCTGAGTTTATCAGGTCTACGTATGAGGTTCATTTCTAATTAAATGTTCACAATTCACATTCACAATTCACATTGAGAGATACATTCATCAACAATTCAAAATCCCCACCTTGAAGATTCATAGATCTTTTAATTGCTAGGATGATGTTTTCTGAATGTATGAACGGATAGTTCATGGTATTTCACAGCAACAACAATCCCACCCAGCACATCCAAAAATCTAATCAAACACCCCTATGAATCTTAATCTTCAAAGTTTCAATTTCAGTAACGAGAATTTGCATCATAACATCCAAACCATCCCATATACCACATACCCGAACCCAAAAAATACAAACAAACACCCTCTTCGGATTCTTCCAGCTTTGCAAGGTACTGGGGGTAAATAAGACGTTTTCAAATTTAAGCTTCTGAGTCGGTTTGTGATACGTGTGTATGTGTATGTTTGTGATCTCATATATGGATATGTGAGCGAAGGAAAAGTATACGTTGTTATATTACGCGAAGAAAGTTAGGGGAATGCTATCCTTTCTATGGATTGTAGTGAGGGTACTACCCATGCTGTTTATACATAACTAATCACATTCAATAGACGTTTGATACATAAGTAAAGCATGCAGCTGAAAACCGTTAATTAAAATAATACTATATTACTAGAGGCTCTACCTATGTCTAGATGCCTCGTCCTTTTCAGCCCAGTCTACCCACCGTTTAATAACTTCATCTACCATCGCAACTCCTTCCTATTAGCATCGACTTCAAACCATTCTCGATGCTCTTTGCCACATGCTTTACATTTTCCACAATTTACTCTTCTCGCCATCAATTCGATATGAAATTAATCTTTCAACCTTGTGCACATTTGGCACTTTCTTAGGTCCCTCATTCTCGCTAGCCTTTCTAGATTGTGGCTTCGACGAATTATGATAAGGGTAGTAACGAATCAATGCAAGATTATAACCACATTGTTTTTTCCACTGTTGCATTCTCGCAAAAACATTCTCGGCTCTACCAATCTTGAGAAGCATAGTCTTTTCATTCTTATCTGGTGGTGCAGAAGTGAATGAGCTTAGAACATCCGATGTGCGTCGATTATCTGCCCCAGATCTTGATGCAGGTGCAAGAAGAGAACCAGCAGCTTCATCAGAAGGTCCGTAGGCAATCCTTCATCGGTCAACCAAAACATATATATAAATCCAGGTGCATCGGAATCGGAAATAGGTTTCGCTAGTTCTGCCAAGAGTGAAGCTGTGGTCTCAGGGCTTGCTGATGAGGGTATATGAGCTAAAAACTCTCCTGTTCGTGAAGATGGATCCCGTTCTTATATTTGGGCGTTGAAGCATTTCAGGGGCCTTTGAAGTTGAAGGTCTTGATGATGATGATGATGTGTGTGTGGTCTCGAAGAAGGCCGTGGCCTAGAAGTTGGACGATTTGGAGCTGGTACTTCGAGATGGTCTGTTACGTGAGAACCCGGTGGAATGTGGGAGGAAGAGCGCTCTTCAGGTATATTTTGTTGAGGTCTGGGTGAACTCGAATCATCTGATTGGCCAATACAACATAGCATTTCCAGATTACTTCTTAGCTTATGTCTTCCCCGACCATCATCTTCAGAATGTGAAGCCTGGTGATGCTCTTGCAACCGATGTGGTTGTGCTTGCTGTTGATCATTTTTTGAAGCTGTATTTGAGCCTGGTCGTCTGCCACGATGATCTTCTGCTGTTTGACGTTGTTTCCCTTTACTTTCTTTGGGTCAACATCAAGAAGCCCCAATCTTTCTACCAATGTATCAACGCTGGACCTCTCACGAAGTGGATTTGGTCGACTTTGTACAGGTAGAGCAGCTTGTCCAGCTTGATCTTTATGTTGCCAGCAAAATGCTTCAGGACTCAATGCTCCTCTTGATGGACTCGGACTCGGTGAATTATTAGGTGATTTAGATAAACCTCTTCGACATGGTTTTCCATTTGATGATAAACCTCGACATGTAGAATTTGGGTTTTTCGAGTCTGTTCGAGGTAATAGTGATTCGGGAGTATGATGGTACATTGTTTAAAAGTATGAATATTCGAGTCCTGTTTAGAATGTTAATCTCAGAGAGGGACTGTTAGCAATACAACGAACGGCTGGCTGCTTGTGTATATAAGAGAATTGTTAGTTAGTCTTGGAACTACTCTACTTGATCAAAAGACGTGGCAGTGAACATCGAGCTGGAGTTCAATATTACTGTATGATCCAATGATTCACCAATTGAATGTGTAAGAACGCTCCAATATCCATTTTTGAGGTGGCTGGGTCGAGAGTTGATCACCTTTTAACGCTCGCTCGACCAATCAATATACAGATCCACTATATATAATCACGTGATTGACAGCAAAACCCTAAGGCCCTTCCCGACCCGAAGTTAATTTTGTCAAACCTCACTTCAAATGGCACGTATCATGATTGCGTTGTGCAAAAGATGATCTATACGTTTACCAAGGGAAACATGTTTTACCTATCTTTACAACGAATATATGGATCTTGTTTGAATTTGAACATGTATGTACCTGACGGATTGTTGTGAAACGTCACTTATGCATGGCCTAGTTAATTGGAAACATTTGAATGGACCAAGTATCACCAGCCTCACAGGTTATCGACCAGTCCTTGGTGACCACGCTGTGGCTTCCCGGTCAATTTCGTTCATTGGTTATTCTTCCATGATTGATCTTGCCTTTACGCGCCATATTGTCGAATGAGATTCTTGAGGATTTTTTTGTGTGCGAGAAAGTGGTTCTACATCATCATGTATGTCAGATCTAACGTAGAACGTACGTCTTCCGATATCCGCGTCAAATCAACGCTCCCTTCAATCTGCTCAACGTCGATTGTTGTCTGAAACATGCTACACTTGAAACACTGTCGTCTCTTTAGATTGAGGACTTGGGACTGGATCTCATTCGCATACCCCAAAGTAAGGAAAGGCCTTGATGTAGGGATGAATAGAGTATAGGGCATAGAATGTTGTGTTGCTATGTGAAAACAACATTCGATTGAAGAGAGGCAGTTAGTCTTCATGGTTTCATGCTCACTCGAGGCCCAGTACTCATTGTTCAACTAGAGCTGAAAACTTCTACTCTATAATTGAAATCAGTACTACTGTGAGCATCACTTTATTCTTAACATCATCACCTTATACTAGTATCTGAACTAGATTTCTCCAGCAACCTTGCTTCCCCTTGTCGACAACCGGGAAAATAATCCAACATTGTTGATATCGTGGGAGTGCAATAACGAAATCTTCCTGATAACATACACAATGCAATGTACAGAGCGAGAAAAGAAAATCAAAGCAAAGTAACATCCTATACAACTTCTTTCCCAACCTCATGAAATAATTTGTGATATCTATTAAAATTAATGATTTATGCTGACCTTGACTTCAAGATCACAAGTACACCGAGGATATTCCTAAAGTAACGAAGATTGAAACTTTTGCTATTCTTTCTTTTTGTCCGAATTGAATTGCATTGCAATGCAATAAATTGAAGTTTCTCAAAAGACACCTGGGTATCTAAATCGCATCATTTAGTGCGCATCCACGATATCCGTCTCAACACCGAACTATTGCCTTGCCTCCCTACACCTCCATCCCGCTCCATCTATTCAAGCGAGCCAGATCCACCCCCAAATCAATCCAGATTTGTGTTATCGAACAATCAGACCTCTCTCTCTTCTGCCAAGCCACACGATCCACCTCCCTAAGCTCTTTCTCTCTCTTTTCCCCCCTCTTCTCCTTCCTCTCCTTTGTCCTGACCTCTCCTCTTCTCTCTCCTTCTCAATTGCTTGAACCTTCACCATCTCCTGCGCCATATAATTATTAAAACCAGTCTGAGTGCTCTTCTTTTCTCTTTCTATACTGCTCCTCTCCTCTTCCTCATCAACATTCCTCTTGCGTTTCCTGTCCCGCAGAACTCCGCTTTAACTTCAATCTTCACCTTGTCTTTTTTAACAAACGGCAACAAGCCCTCCTGAAATCCCATGATCATCCAATTTCCTCAATTCGTTCCTCAACAGCGATTTACTCGCCCGAAACTCCCCCGTTCGATTCTTTCGACAGCTCTTCTCTTCAACATGTCGATCAGTCAACTCCCAACACGCTGCATCCCTCAAATCCTGCATCTCGACCCGGCCTTCTAAATCCTGTAATTCTCATCCCCATACTCCTTAATAATGTCCTCATTTAACAAAGGATTCGTCTTTTTCCGTACGAGGCCCTTATAAAGTCCCACACGTACAGCGCGTCGTTCCTGTCTCTCTTTTTGGAGACGCTGACGACTGCATTTTCTGAAGGTGGAAAGGAGCAAGGCGTTGAAACCGAAGGGGTAGGTTTCCTCTTCGTGTTTGATGGTGCAGGTTTGGAGGTTGTGAGTATGGTAAGATTCGTAGGTGTGAAGGGAGGAAGTTCCGCCGCGGTATTTATGCGTAATTTCTTTGACGTAGGCGGATGCCATGGATGCGTAGGGCAAGAGACATTTCTCCTGAGGAGGAAATTAGTTTCGAACTTAATGGTGATGGTGATGATGGGGTGGGAATATTCTCTTGCCAATTCTGCCATGTTCTTGTCATTGTCACTCGATTCTGTATCCGATTCTGGTGCACTCTTTCCTGTCGTAGGCATTTCTTCAGCCACGGCCGGTTTCTACACACAAACTTCAGTAAAAGAAACATATCAGCAGAGATAAAAAGATGACACAAGTTCACTCAGTATCAAGAGATTAAAACCACACACCTCATCTCTAGTATCATTAAAAGCTCTCCCAACCTTTTCAACGCCGCCAGAAGTACCCTCCTCTGAGCCAGATTTGGCATATTGATAAGATAGTCCAGAGACGTCACATAGCCATCTCCAAGCACATCACCAAACCTAACCAGAGTCTCCGAATCCATGCGTAGCGTCAGACACAACAACCGAAACTCCGACGCGAACAAATCTCTCTCCGGATCATCATCATCAACGGGAGCTGTTCTCTTCTTGATCAACGGAACAAATGGTTGCTTCTTCCTCAATAGAGATGCGCTCTACAATCTTGCATTAGTAAGGTAGGCACCGGTAGAGAAATCATACACCTTACGCATTTCTTCAACTCATCATATTCCCTTGAAATATTCACCACCGCCCTCGATATCTCGACTCGCTGATCGAGCGTTGCAAAGTTGCGCAGTTCTCGAAGCCCGTGTAGCGTACCCTTTATATCGCCCACCTTGAGTTTCGCCGCATCTCGTTGCAGAATCGCGGATAGTGCTGGATAGCAGGATGGAACTGACGTGCTTGAAGATTTGACGCTAGGCGTAATGCTTTTTGAACCCGGTGTAGAAGTTGAAGTTGCGTTGGCGAATGGTGACGCAAGAGGCGAGAGTGAGGGATTCCCCGCACGCAGTTTCCTCGTGGCATCTTGTTGTAAACTGGTACATGATTCTTCGTGCTCGGATGAATACACAGTGCCGCCCGAGCTATTTCTCAATACTGTAGATAGAGGGAAGTGGGTGGCGAGGGAATCTTACCATGATTCGAAGATACCTGCTGCGGCTTTGCGACCGAACCTATACCGTTCATCTCCATCTTTGTGCTCTTGTCTTTCTCATTCATATTGACTTGATCTTTATCTTGAGCTGATCGACAAGTAATGGAGTGTGAAGTACAGTCAAGTAGAGTAAAATAAAAATCAAGTAAAGCAAAAGATTCAAGACCAAATCGGAACCCAAATATCTCCCTCAAGTAACTGCACCGAGTACCTAGAAAAAAAACTCGTGTCGTCGCAATATCAAGATTGTCACCAGAATCCAAATTTCAAAGCAAACTCAAAAAGAACAGGTAGATAGGTAGGTATAATTCAAATAAACCCTGAGCAAAGCTAGAGTTGTTGTTTTCCTTCAATGTGTATCTAAATCCGTGTCTGGCAGTCCTCGCTTCCCTTTCCACTCACACCTCCCCCAAATTCTATCCTATCCTATTCTATCCTATCCTATTCTATCCTGTTGTCCTCGGTCGATTTTCATTTTATGTCCTTTCGTGCCGTGGTGTGATGTGCATTGAATGGAGGTGAATGTTTTGAAATGTGAAATTGTGCCACACAGGGGAAAATAAGGAAGAACCTTATACCCTTCGTTTATTTGATATGATAGGTTGCTCCAATCAGTTCTGTCTTTCATGTGTCCAGTGCTTCAAACGTAGTTTTGAATATGCATACATTCGACACTAATAAATAATATCAATATCAAAAACCTACCTACCCATCAAAATATAAAGTAGCGTTGCATATCCACCTACCTTTGAGTTCTTTTCCTCACCCCACCTTACCTCTACTCACCTCATCTCATCTCACTTCCATAATGTACTATATACATACCTACCTACCTACCTACCTACCTACTAATCTATTAGGTACGTACCTTATTAGTAGGTATGTAATGAAAGTTCCGGACATAGGGGGAGAAAGTGAGAGGGTTGTTTGGATTGGATGGGATGGATGGGATGGGATGGGATGGGATGGGATGGGATGGGATGGGATGGGATGGGATGGGATGGGATGGGATGGGATGGGATGATGAAAGAGATGGAATTAGATCTGATGAGGGTTGAAGTGAAATGGATAAAAATCCAGCCATGTATATGTTGCTGCTGATGGTGATGAAGGAAACTTCAATTTCAATCTATTTACAAATAGTTTACAAATAGTTTACAAATAAAATTTCAAGACAATGAAAGAATTTATGATAGATTCAATGGACTGAAAGGTCTATCTTTAATTATCATGAACCTACTATGAACTAAATAAACTTTTGGGTGATGTTAGGTTGGTCTTTGACACCCAATTCCCATCTCATAGATACCTACATATATATGTAGGTACTCAGTACCAATCTTTGGAGGTTCGTGGCAGTGATTCTTGCCATGTAGGGATTCCTCAACGATGATCGGCCCTTCAGAAGAGGGGTTGGTGTAGATAGGTCAAATATCGCAAGTTTGGGATCTATAAGACAGGGACTTGGGTTGAGTATAATGCTTCATGGAGTCAGGAATTGTATTAAAAACTTGCCGTAACATTGCCTAATTTTCGATAGTCCCATTGAACCTTCTAGTGAAGGTTCATCTTGAGTGCCAATATCCTCCTAACATCATGCCAGTAATGCAGTCATCTCTCATCATTCGAATTGTTCATCTCTTTACTTTTTTCTTGTTTGGTCCTTCATCTTCTTCATCACTCAATTCAGCATACTGAGTTGTCGGTTGAGTCTCTTTCCAGGCATTCGTAAATAATGGATCATTCTTAGCAAGCTCGGCATATTTCAATAATGCTTCTCTAGGGTCCTCATCACGCATGCTACTCAATGTGATACTTTCATTAATATGCTTCTCATCTGGTTGACTTTTCGCAAACGGTGTAACCAATGGCAAGTTAGGTCGACGTGGATCACGAGAACGACCAGAGGCTGTCAAACCAATAGTAGGGTGTCTTGCGGAAAAAGATGTAGCCGATGTATTGGACATAAGTCCACCTGGAGTGACGATACTGTCCCCCGACATACCGACTGATTGATCTGTTGTTAAAGTTTGGATCATCATCAACATGGCGCTTCTTGGGTGCACGAGACATCACGTCGACAGCTCCTCGGACTGAAGTATTCGGGTTGTAAAGAACATGAACTTCGGAATTTGCAGATCCAGTAACAATTTGGTTAAGCTTTGGATGCCATTGGACTGTGATAAGAGGAGATCCAGCAGTAACAGGCGTGACGAGCTCTGGTTTGAGATTACCAGAGTTCAAGATGTGAAGGTGACCTCCTGATGCTGAACCAGTGATGATATTAGAGCCATTTGGTGAATATTTGATATTGGTGACGGAATAGACGTCTGATGTCGAAGGATGTGAGACTGTCACAACAGGAGTTTTAAACTTTCGAGTATCCCAAAGCTTGATTAAATTATCACCACCTCGGGTAACAACCATACGTCCATCGGGACTAATATCAATACCACCGGTCCAAGTATCCGGGATATGGGCATCCCTAATCTCAGCCGTTGGCCTTGCATAGGGCCCATTGCCACTCCACATAACAAGGCTTCCATCTAGTGCTGCAGATACAAGTAGATTGTTTCCACCTTGGGCTGGAATACCCCATACCACTGCCGTCATTCTAGTCCTTCCCGCTGACCCTGAAGCTTTGGATTTATGAACGATAACCTCTTTTTGACATCTTCTAACATTCACACATCCCATATTCGTAAAGTGCTGTCCGTGCCAGCCGTAACACAGATATTCTTATCGATCGGACTCCATGTGCCGGTAGTAATTTCCGAAATGTGCCCTTTCGTGTTATTCATATCCCTCAAATACATATCTCCTTTAACGAATTCCCCAATAACATCCCATCTCTATTCATTAATTTCGCTTGCGGATGGGCCGATATACATAGAAATGTTCCTCCGGCATGTGGATTGAATTCAACATGGTTTATAGGATGGGTCTCGGAGTTTGCTGAAGTCTTTGAATAATTTGGGTCCACGCTTTTGAATGATCGGAGAGTCGTAGGTGTCATAGAAGCGAAATCATGAAACTTGATTGTACAATCATTAGAACCAGTTATCAATCTTGAACCAGATGGATCAAGAGTTGTCGTGGTAACTGGACGATCGTGCGTCTTGAGTACCAATTCATGAGAAGTAGGGAATCATCATCATCGTTGTCAGATCCTCCATCGCTATCTGAATCCTCATCATCGTCATCATCAGAACCCCAATCTTTAGATGCTGGCTCTGGCGCAAGTTTCTGTGCTCCGTCTTTCTCGGTCGCTTTCGGTGTATCTACTTTATTTTCTGCTGGCCGTTTTGTTCGATTGATTTGAGCAGCTACATCTGCCTCTTTTGACTTCTTACCAAAATGATGTTGGTAAGAAAGCTCTCATAGGATCATCTTCTGCTAACTCTGGAACTTCAACCTGGACATCTTCATCGTCGCTCATTGTTAAATTAGGGATTTAGTTAGGTATCGTATATTGGGATTAAGTATTGTTGTTTGTGGTGTTATTCAGACAGTTAGTGAACGAGTGGTGAAAGAGTGGTGAGGGGTGAGTAATGAGTGAGCAGGTGAGTGAGTAGATGAGTGAGCAGGTGAGTGAGTAGATGAGTGAGCAGAGTGAGTGAGTAGATGAGTGAGCAGGTGAGTGAGTGATTGATATGAGAGAATTGATACAATCAAATAAACAAAACAGAACCTTGGAAGCTCTGCTCTGTTCTTTAATAAGTATTCACAACTAACATTCGAACCTTTTGCGAACGAACTTTTGAGGGTTTTGGTTTTCACTACCAGTAACCTTGTCCATGGATGTCGGGGTTTTATGTTCCGTGTTCCGAGCTCCGTGTTCCGAGCTCCGTGTTCCGTCTTCTGTGTACATACTTCGTATACTCACTTTCTCCTCCAAAGGAGAGAGAATGATCGGATCGGCGATAGATAATAAATTATCTATAATAAAATTATCTATCCATGGATTCCATGGGTGCTTAGGTAATCTTACAATACAATACCAGGTAGGAGGTCTGTCTGTATGTCTGCCTGTCTGTATGTCATGCATGTCCTGTACTTTTCCATCTATCACCCACGTCACCCACGCTTCCCTCTTATTCCCTTCCTATGACTATTCCTAATCAATCCATTGTTCCATCCGAATGTGATAAATGAAGAAGTGAAGAAATGAAGCGGTTCAAAATATAAATTAAAAAATAAAATAAAAATTAAATTTCATGCGAATACCAACAATAACCCGTTTGCCCTCATGTCACAACCCTTTCACTTACAAAGCACTTATAAAGCTATCTATCTACCAAACCTCCTCCTCCTCCTCCTCCTCATCATTTTACTGTATACAGTATAGATAAACAGGTATGATCGATCATTGGTAGAATACTTAAATTCTTATTCCATTCGATTTTACTCCAGTTAACAAAGTTTAATCTTTTAGCTATCCCAGGCCCCTGTCCTGTACACCATGAGTGGGGTGTGAAGTCATTGTCGCGATAGTTTCAATACCAGTTGAACAATCGCTACTATGTATTTATCGACGGCAAAACTTGATGCGGAGGCCATATCCTTTCTCAGTACACCGATACAACAACATTCTATATCTCTGGAACATAATATATATATTACGGGCGGCTCAAAGATTCAACGTTGGTCATCATTGATTGGAATCGTTACCGCGATAGTGGGAAATGTCCTTATATCCTTTGCCTTGAACATACAACGATATGCACACATAAGATTACATGAAGCGGAGTTAAGACGGAAAGAAAGGCTGAGGTCTATCTCCAAGTCTGCCGGTGGATATGGAACAGTAGGAACGAATCGGAATCGAATCATTGAAGAGGAAGAATATGAAGGCAGCGAAGAAGAACCCTTGCGACGATCATTTCATTCTCAAAATTCTCAATCTTCGACTTGCACAGATGATGATCATGGAGATCAACAATCTACAATATTTACAATCTCCATACTGGTGGGGAGGGATTTTTTTGATGACAGTTGGGGAGCTTGGAAACTTTTTGGCATATGGGTTTGCGCCCGCATCAATTGTTTCCCCTCTGGGTGTCGTCGCCTTGATATCAAATTGTGTGATAGCACCAATCATGTTGAAGGAGCAGTTTCGACTCAGGGATTTTTGGGGAGTGCTAGTTGCTGTCGCTGGTGCTGTTACAGTTGTATTGAGTGCTAAGCAAGAAGAAAAGAAATTTGGACCTCACGAGGTTTGGGGAGCTATCACCACAACAGAATTTGAAGTTTATATGGGTGTCACAGTATTGTTAATTGGAGTCTTGATGTGGGCTAGTCCGAGATATGGTAGGAAAACAATATTGGTCGACCTTGGACTGGTAGGATTGTTTGGTAAGTTATAGTTTTTCAACACAGATTATACTCAACTCACCGTTCCTAGGAGGCTATACAGCTCTTTCGACCAAAGGTGTATCTTCGATGCTCTCTTCAACTCTTTGGCGAGCTTTAACAACTCCAGTCACATATGTTCTTGTGTTCGTGCTGGTCGTTACTGCAGTCATGCAGGTTAGATATGTCAACAGAGCTCTCCAACGTTTTGATTCAACTCAAGTTATCCCTGTACAATTCGTCATCTTCACCTTGTCGGTCATCACTGGCAGCGCAATCCTTTACCGCGATTTCGAGAAAGTCACTAGCGAGAATGCAGTAAAATTTGTTGGCGGCTGCATGTTAACGTTTTTCGGCGTTTGGCTTATTACAAGTGGTAGACCATCTCATGATGACGATGAGGAAATTAATATAGGAGATATTGAAGGGGAAGAAGAAAGGATTAGACTCTGCACCCAGGATACTACTGGAGACGAAGTATCATATCATAATGGATCACGGAAACGATCAAGTCTTCAATCGAAGTCAAGACCGTCCCTCGTCCATACTGGTGACGGATCAGTTGACGAGGTTGCAGTCCAAGATTCGCGGAGATCATCACATGTCAACTTTGCTAACATCACCATCTCGACCACAAACGCCCCAGAGACCTTTGTCACGAAATCCAGCAGTGCGGCTCCATACTTCTGGCCCATCTGGCGCACGACCTACAAGTCAGGATAGTCCCTTAATTTCAAACCCATGGCTAGAGTCTAGTGAAAATCTAGTACGAACACCAAGGCATCCAGGGATACAAACCAGTATTTCCTCTCCAGTACTCCCATCCGAGGCCCTTTCACCCCGCCATCGAAACTACCTACTACTAGAAATAATACACAATCCCATTTCCATACCCCTACAAGCCAGCAAAACACCCCCTCGCCACCACAAGGAGAAACACCAATGACCCCGGCAAGTTATTCGATAGCTCGTATGCTTCCAGGTCCATTATTATCGCCCCTATCGGGTGGTTTGAGTGTGGTAATAGCAGATACATTAAGACGTGGAGTTGACTCCCCTCGAAGCAAATTTTACAGACGACCACAACCCGATCTCCGAAGATCAAAATCGGTATCTCAAAGACTTATTCAAGCTAGCGACGGTACTCTTGATGATGAGGACATTGATGCACCTTTAAAAGATGTTGAAGCACCGCAAGACATAGAAGAGCGTGAATCATTCGACCGTTCAATTAAAACCCGAGCGAGAAGCTTAAGTAATACACTTGGAGAATTTCTAAGAGGGAGACCGAAAGATGAGAGGGATAATGGCGATGAAGAAGCTGGCCCAAGCAGATCATAAGTTGGAACTGTGTTTGCTGCGTTGATTTTAGCGGATTAGAATTGGTTACATTGGCATCAGGTTTGGGTGTACTAGGAGCATGGCGCAATGAAAGTGGGATTGTACAATTTAAACTATTGATCCAAGCGTATAAAAATTGTGATCACATAGATTCGAGATATCATTCTGCGTTTTCTGTATCTGAAGTGAAGAGTATGGATATCCTTCATGTTGGATGCTTTGTCGTCCAATAGGCACCATGACATGCTGGACTTCGAAATATGTATAACCTCAACTTGGCAAAAGCTCTAGTGGTGATCCGGTAATAGTACGTATTGTAGACATCTAATCTTTATTTCTATAATCCCTGCTATGTATATATGTACACCCCATCTACAATCTCAGATATAGCCCCCCACTCTTCCGGAGGTAGGCGAGTTCATATATCCATACCCACCCACCTGCACACACTGCCATCCTCCCTCAAGAAACCTTTAGATACTTACGCGTCGTTGCTTGGTACCATCAGCGGTTGAAAACGGTGAAGATTATTATTATCATTACAGTAACCTGAAACAATCTCGCTTGTTCACCAAGAGTCGATCCGTAATGATTCCTCGCACCGGGTGATGAATGGGGAGGCAGGTTGTTTTCGGAAAACTGTCGATCCCGTTGATGGTTAGTGGTATGTCATGTCTTGGTGATTTATATTTCTTGAGAAATTTTCGGTCGTTGCGTTTTGGCGTTTACGACGTCTGGGCGTGTAATTGGCTTTTTGGATGTGGATGTGGATATGGATATGGAGAATTCTTTCTGTCGATTTGTTTCTTGGGCTGGGTATGCTTTGCTGCTATATATTGCATTTGATTTAGAGCTAGGCTAGAGTGTTTGGCCATTTGGTGTATTGGATTTCAAGCGATATCGTTTTATTTCTGGGGGTGGGTGAATGGATGGAGGAGCGGTGCGGTGCGGTGTGGTGTGGTTTTTGGGATTGAGCTTTGGTATTGAGGAGGGAGATGGGAGATGGGAGATGGGAGATGGAGATGAACAATACTCTGAGTGACGTGCGGGAAGGGTGTTTATTGGGATATCTACTGGGGGGCTATTCTATTTCTTTGTTCTTTCTAGACTTGGGTGCGGAGGGAGATTATTTAGGGGTATTTGCATCTCGTGAGTGCTTGGGTTTGAGGGGTTGTGTGATGGTGTGTCTTGGCGTTGGTTGAGGTGCGGGATGTGGTAGGCTCTTGTTTTGTAAGGGTAGAATGTCCTGCGGATATTGGCAGACCACTAATCGTAGCTAGTTTTTGGGAAGTTCAAACTTGTGGTGGTAGAAGTGGTTTGGGTTCATGTGGCTTGGGTATTGGGTATTGGGTTGGGGGAAAAACTCAAGATTTATAAATATCTATGAGATTGAGTGAGAGGCTGAAAGACGACAAGAAGTTGATTCTTCTTGTGCTGCTCAAGGTCCAGGGGGCCAGAGGAGATGTGAAGATATTACTTCTTTTATTCCTGCTTTATTATATAGAATGTTTCTGGAAATGTGAATGAAGTATTGATTCACCTTTCTATATTTGATATCACCTCAACGGTAAGGCGATGCGCATGATTCTTTTGCTTGAGCAAAGGTGTTGTGCTATATTGTACTTGATGTAATGGGGAGGTCTTGTTGATGATTGGTCAGAATCTGGAGCTGATTATTTAAAATAGGGGAGTTGTTTTTGATACCCGAAAGTACTGTGGAGTATCTTTATGAATACTTGTGTATGAAAACAACAATAACCTCAGATAGTAACATCTTCATCTATGATACGTCGAAGCTCAATATATTCTAAACAAGGTATTGTTATTTTATAGTATCATAATCTTTAAAACCAGAATAGTAACATTTGGATTTTTGGGAGTAGAACAACAAAATTTGAATTTTTAAGGTCAGATTATTATATAATATTTAGATATTATAGGTGGCTGTTTCGAGACTTCTCAAACACTTGTTGTGAATCAATCATGATTAAATACCTTTTGCCTACCTAGGTGTGTAATGATACAGTAGTCTCATGACCGAATCACCCAAGTCTTATTTGCATGCGATCCCGTTCATAAACTTCATAATACGTCTGATTAGTGTGTAATAATGTAAAAAAAAAGTACCATCCGCCGTACTGGATAGCTCTAAACTTCTATTTAAAATCTGGTCGCACCCGGTTTGATCGACCTCCAATACTTTCCCTACCTAAACCACAATATAAACAAGCAAATCACCTTTATGGATCAAATCTCTACCCCCGAGGGATCAAGTTCATCGTCTATTGCTCCAAGTAGCACATCACCATCAGCTCAGGATGCACGGCAAAAATTACTTCAACGTATATATGAATACAACACTGATATGGATACTCCGCCGGATCTAAGACTTCACATAACAGGTCTTTCGCTTGAGGAAGGTGCAATGTTTGAGCGTGATCGCGCTTTAGTCACAGAAGATCCAGAATATTTGCCTGCTGTTAGCTCGCCAGATAGCCCCCCTCTCTCAACCGAGGTTGTTCCTGATACGGACGTTCTTCTGCTGAAAGACTCAGAGCCACTTAGTGAACTAGAGACAGACCACGACGCTTTGAAGTGCAAAGAAGAAATCACCCGTTTGCGAGCAGAAGCAATCAAGATACGGGACCTTAAACTTGAAAAGGAAACATTGGAAATGGAGGGTCATCGGCGAGCCGCGGAAGAACAAGTCGATGCTCGATGGCAAGAGCGCGCTTTGAAAGACTTGAAAGAGAAGACGAAGATCGATTACCGTTTTGTACGTGGCGTTGATGGTCGTGATGAGGCTACAGGAAGTAGCGAAGTACCTGATGAGAACGAAGATAGAGAGAGGACCGAGAATAACGTTGGACGTGGTGAACATGTTATTCAAGAGGTGGTTATTGATAGAGATGTTAGGGACAGTGGAGGTGAACGACGATTTGAGGAAGGTAAAACGAAGAAATCATCACCCAAGGCACCAAAAGGCTTAAGGCAACTGGCTGGATCACGAAGAAAGGCAAACAATGAATGGGTAGCAAAGCAAGGCCAACGATTGGCAGGAAAAGAAAATGACGCAAGTACGAGGGATGACTTATTGATGGGTGTTAATCGAGCCATCAAAATTGCCGAAGGGGTCGCTTTGAAAAGCGCAGAACGTTTGATGGGCTTTGTAAAGGGCGATGGGGTGTGGAAAAACACGAAAGAAGTGGAGGATAAAGGCAACAATAAGGATTCGCAGGCTCAGGTTGGATATCCGCATGCATATCCCAGACTAGGACATGCACCACCACTTCCGATAAGACCTGAAAAAGACTTCAAACCTCTTCTTGGAAAGGAACATGAAAATTGGCCACCTGGGCAAAAGAGAGAGGGAGAAGAAAAGCCCACCATACACCAGATAGTTATCTGAAGCCCCAAAAGTCTGAAAGACATGTACACCGTCATCGTGTGAGAGCCGATACTGATGACTTGCCAAAATTTCATCATCAAGAAAGACGCGCTGCTGGAGATTCCCAACCATTTAACAGCAAATTGTTACCCCCTCAAGCACCACCTCTCAACCGACATGAGCATGCTAATAAAGGAGTAGAGGGAGACGTGCCAAAATCTACCATCCACCGCGCACAAGCAGCAGAAGAGCAAACGATTATTAAATTTTCAAGAGATCTCCCAATCCCTCCCATGTATTCTCTGGTCCCAAAAGTAGCGAAACCACCAAAGCCTGAACCATTGCCTCCCATTGTTTTTCCAGTAGAAGCTATTCGAAATTCACGTCTAATACGAAATGAAAATCCAGAGCCACGGAGCAGTTATGCAATACGAGAAAAAGCTCTTGCCGATTTCGAAAAATCCAAGGTAAAAGATTAAGAAGAAGCCAAAGCTGTCAAGGGTAACGTGCAAGCTGGGCCAATCCAAGGTATATTGAAGCGGGATGGGAAAGGAAAGGGCAAGGCCATTGCTTGGGTCGACGAGCCTACCGACAACGAATGTGATGATGAGATGAGCTTAATAAAACATACGCCCTCGTTCAACGAGAGAGCAGATCAAGAAGAATTAAAAAAATTGGAGGCAAAGAGACAAAAGCAGGCGGGGAGGTATAGGTGTCTGGTAACCGTAGATAAGATTGAAGAACAGAATTTGGCAGCAAGAGAGCGAGCTGAGGTATTAGCTGATACTCTCATGCGCGGTGGAGGTGGAACCGAAGACTTCCAGGAAGTAGGAGAGAATTAGTATGTAGTCTCGTATAGTCTCGCTTAAATCAATGATATGGCAGAAACGTGGCTTTGTCTCGCCCATTACCTTAAGGTACCTGTTTTAGTTGAGTGAACTAGCTACAAAGGCATCTGCTGTTCAGCTTTTGAACTTCACCTTGTAATATAGTTTTTGTTTTCTCAAGAACAACTCCCCAATTCAGTTTCCTTTTGATCAATAATTGATGCCCGGTGACTGTTGATCCTTCTACCTGATCATCGCTTTATTCGTTAACAGTCGCTTTGAACAGAAGTGATCAACTCAATGCAATGACTTGCAGCCAAAACATGCAAGCTCCTTCAACAGTCGCGGGAAAGGACGCCAATTGAAAACATAACGTTGCCTGACTCATTAGTTCCTATTCCGCGGCGGAAAATGATTTCTGAAAGATCGTAGAAATTATATTTGTTTTAGATTTCGATTTCGGGACCCAAGATTCGGTTTCGGTCCACGAAACTCCCAATGTGAAAGTTACAGATCCATCGCTCAATGCCTTGATGCCTCCTTGGGCAATAAACGCGAAGAAAATATTGAATCAGATCATAGTCTCATCCTCTTTGTTTTATCAACTGATTATCCACCATAACTATTAACTCCACAAGAGGAGGAATAGTCGATTTTCTCTCAGTGCTTATCATGTCTTCGTTGTCTCAGGAATTTCTTACTACCAGTGGTTATGAAATAATTGTCGCTTCGGAGCATTCATCCTTTATCGATACTGGTCTATCGCCAATTCTTCCGCTTTGGCAATTGTTGGAGATATGCAGCAGCTCTCCATTTTATTATCTTCCTAGACCGCTCTGTATTGCATCGAATACTCGAACCTTTGACATTAGCATGTCTTAAACTCCTAAGAATTTCTATGGCTGAATGCTGACGATAACAACATACGAAGTCTGATTTGTTTTTACCACTTGAGGATAGAGACATCCTTGGCGCATGAGTGTGATCGACAAGACTACGCACCGAGTAGGACACCGATATCTGATTAGCCGCTTGAACTCGGATATTATCAATAAAACCGCGGGTTGACGAAAATTTCTTACAACCTGCGAAACATGTACTGCAGTTCGGAACGTAGTGGACTTTTCCTGCAGCAAACCAAACCCGAACATAATAATGAGACGATTTCCCGGGATACATGCGAATGAACCCAGTCACGCTTTTCCGTGTTATCAAACTCGTGATTTGGTGGTCTGTGATTGGGGAAGTTGTACGCAAGTTCAAGGTTGTGGAGGGCCTAACTTCTCCACTGCAATATCTCCATTCCCCACCGAATTCTCCATCTTTCCGCGTTTCACCAGCGTAGCTGCAGGAAGGAAGGCAGGCAGGAAGGGCAAACGGAAAGATTAATGTATAGTAGACGACAACACCAAGGTTCAAGACGACTGCAATAGCATGATATTCGCTATATGTTGTCAAATCTTACTTTAGTTCTCTCCTTTTGTCTTACCTCTCATTCCTCTGTGCTTATCCTTTCGGTTGAATACATAGCGACCCAGGAAGAACTTAGTTGCAGCGTTCCTGTTTGGTCCTAGTGAAAATGTCCGTTTGTCTCTAATGACACTCTCCTTCATCACAAATCAATACGGATAATCCATGAGTCGTACTTCCTAACTGCATTAGCGTTCGTGTCATCGCGCATTATCTTCGGAGCTGGGGATGAAGCCATTGATAGAATAATTAATTACTTCAGCCTTCAGGGAAGTTTGGGAAGAAGTTGGGCCATTCACCCACAATGAAACCAGTACTGTGCATGGAGCTGCTAAACGACTCCGCTGCTCTAGTCCATTGACTTCCCAGCTTACTCCATGAATTCCACTTAACCCACCATATCGGGACATTTTCCACAAAATTTTCTTCTTCTTGTCATCTTACTCGTCCCGCTGCTTCTCCAGTATTGCGCCAGCCACCCAATGAATCCTTCTTACGCCTATATACTTTCCCGCTGCAGGGACCTTGCGGATACAAAGATCCAATCTAACTGTATCTCGGAAGTGCCTCGGTCTATTTTAGCATATCGTATCCTATTATGACGTTATATTGCATCTATTTTTTTCGTAACAAGATGGTAAAGTAGGAATGACTTTTAACATGTGAGTTTTGTTGTGATAGTACTCGAATAGATCATCGTCATTATTACCCAAACCATGGCATGCGCGGTTGTACAAAAATCTTTTCTCTCTAAATCCATACTTGCCCCAACTTGGCAGATGTCACTTGGATGATACTTGTTAATTGTTGAAGTATTGAATGAGTTAAGGTTAACCATTTCGGCCAAGATATTGCTAACTATCGGGCCAGTAGTTCGCTAAGCAACCGGATAAGCATTAAAATTAAGCAAAAAGCCTTCCGTATTTCATGCAGCTTAGTTTTCGATTTGCTTGAGTTAAAGTAAATATCTATCGATCATGATTCAGGTTGATATCTAATTGCAAACCCATATGGAGGCAATATCATACGAAGTATACCATGAGTTTTTGAGCATCAGTAAGCTTTCTAGTCTCTACTTTTTAGGTAGCATTGTGAACTCCACACGGTAACCTAATCATGCAAACCTCCACTCTAAAAGATCATTCAAGTAGGATTGTTCCACTTCTTACAAAGACAAATTAGACAATCTTCTCAATCCTACGCCCAAGCTCATACGGTTACACTAATCTTGAACCCCCCGCAGTTTGGACCAGTGACGTCTAGTGGGTCTATTTAATCTGTCTTTCTACCCCGAAACTAAATGTCCAACTAGTCACGCAAATACCATAGTGTATGGACGAAGAGTAACAGGCTTGCCTTTAACTTTGTTGATTAGAAATAAAATCCAATCATGTCCTTTTTAGACCTTCTTCCAACTGGAAAAGTAGTCACCGCTTTCTTTTATGGATCTTTCCTAGTCATGATTTGGATGCAGATCTTGATCGATCATGCTTGAGTGCTCCACATGAAATTTGGGAACTCGCGCGATATCTTGATCCAACAGCTGAGTAGCCTTGGAATTCCCTGCATTATTGTTCTGCAAAGTTGACATTACCCTGCAGGAGGTTGCTTTGAAGGCCAATTAAATGCGGGTTTCCTAATCTTACCATTTCGACGTTTGGTTGGTAGAACAAGCATGAGAAATGTGGAATATACTTCCATCATTCAAAATAGAGGATCCACTAAGTTTGTAAGACGAAGGATGGGGTTTTGATCAACAAGTATATAGCAAGAGATCTACCCCTTCGTTCCAAATTTCTCTTATTTTCATCCCATATTTCTTTCTTCTTCTTCTCCAGACCTCCACAAGTTAGTTTCAGTAGCGCAAAAGCGCCGTGTGAGAGATAACTTTGATATTTACTGGCTGAGCCAGATATTTATGAAGTCTGGACGATTTCTTGAGATACATTACATTGAATATTCAATATGGCTTCACCTGAGGTATCACCCACGCAGAAGACCTTTGCAGGTCTTCATGGTCGAAAGTTAGGCCTACTGGTCTCGACTATTGCCACAACTGGATTCTTGCTTTTTGGTTATGATCAAGGTGTTATGTCTGGCATCATCGCCGCAGACCCTTTTAACGACTATTTCCCACAAACCAAAGATAATAGCGTTTACCAAGGGTTTGTTACAGCTATTTATGAGATTGGATGTTTACTTGGTGCTATATTCATCTTGTGGTATGGAGACTCTCTTGGTCGAAGAAGAGCTGTAAGTTTACCCCAATTTCCCCTTGTTCCCCCTTGCCCCCCTTGCCCCCCTTTAGTCTTCCCCACATCCCCAGATTCTTCCGATAAGATAAGAAATCCTAACTAACAACCAAAATTTCACAGATGATGCTTGGTGGTATTATTATGATTTTCGGAGTTGTCATTCAAATTACTGCTATTAAAGGTTCACATGCAACTGTGCAATTCATTATTGGTAGAACAGTTACTGGTGTTGGAAATGGAATCAACACATCCACTATCCCAACCTATCAAGCAGAATGTAGTCGATCTACCAATCGTGGTCTACTTATCTGTATTGAGGGAGGAGTCATTGCCTTTGGTACTATGATTGCTTACTGGATTGACTACGGTGCTTCTTATGGCCCTGATGACCTTACCTGGCGTTTCCCCATTGCTTTCCAGGTATTCTTTGGTGTCATCCTCATCGTTGGAACTTACTTCCTCCCAGAGTCTCCAAGATGGCTCCTAGCCAAGGAACGCCATGAAGAAGGACTCAATGTCATCGCTGCTCTCGCTGGTCTGGAAAACCACGATCCACAAGTTCAATTGGAGAAGACTATTATTATGGACAGTATCATGGCATCCGGAGCCGCTACTAAAACACCTTTCTCTGCCTTGTTCACGGGAGGAAAAACCCAGCATTTCCGCCGTATGCTCCTTGGTTCATCTTCTCAATTCTTCCAACAACTTGGTGGATGTAACGCAGTTATTTACTATTTCCCAATTCTCTTTTGAAACCTCCATTGGTACTTCGAAGAACTTGGCTCTTCTCCTTGGAGGTATCAACATGATTGTCTACTCTATTTTCGCTACCGTATCCTGGTTCATTATTGAAAAAGCCGGTCGTCGCAAGTTGTTTATTATTGGTACCATTGGGCAATGTCTTTCCATGGTTCTCGTATTTGCTTGCCTTATCCCACAACATGGAATGGGTCCATCCGCAAAGGGTGCAGGTGTCGGTCTCTTCACTTATATCGCATTCTTTGGTGCCACCTGGTTGCCACTACCATGGCTGTACCCAGCTGAAATCAACCCTCTCCGTACTCGTGCCAGAGCCAATGCCATTTCAACATGTTCCAACTGGCTCTTCAACTTCACAATCGTCATGGTTACTCCAATTATGATCGCCAATATTTCTTGGGGTACATATCTCTTCTTTGCAGTAGTTAACGCTTGTTTCATCCCTGTCATCTATCTCTTCTACCCAGAAACCAAGCGCAGATCTCTCGAGGAAATTGATATAATTTTTGCCAAGGGATACACCGAGAACATCTCGTACGTCAAGGCTGCTCAAGACTTACCATACTTATCTCCAGCCGAGATTGAGCAAATGGCCAGGCAATACGGTTTCGAGACTGGAGATGTAGAGAGCCGAAGTACTAGTGATGTCGAGAAAGAGAAGCCTAATTGGGAAGGAAGAGAAACACAGAACTCTAGCAATGTTGATGGGGTTACATTAGCACCTCATCACCGTGGCAATGCAGCCCATGATGGATTCAGAAATGATTGAATGATGAATCTTCATTGATCTCTATGAAGACAAGGAGGTGGTAATGGACGCGGTTGGGACCTGGGTATTATGGCTTATGAATGCACGGTTGTCATTCATGGAATTATACCCTCGGCGGCGTTCTTATTTGGGTATATGGCTTGGATAATAATGACTCTCATCCTGGGCTCGAGGTTATGATTCTTAACTAGAGGATTGACCTTCTATTTTATTTTTTCTTTTCTTTTCATATGTTGGCTACCACAGCATTCACGGATAGAAAGATTGCTAGATAGGTGGCTAAGGATATATTGAAGATGATACCCAGGGTACAAAAGCAGTGTACTTTTCTTCAATAGAATTACTTCAGCATGAACTTATCATGCCTTGCTTTTCATATGTGCATGTATCGCTTCTTTGTCATCCCTTGTGCACAAAATTAAAGCTGTGATTCTACGGTAGATACCAAATATACAAAACAAGACTATTAGTAAGGAAAATATTACTGGTGCAGTGGCTAGTCGGCGTCATGCTAAAATACGTATAATACATATCCATGGCATGCTGCTACCAGACGCAGTCCAATGCTATGTTGTATTATCAAATATACATTCCACCTTACTAGATATTTTCCTTCTACGCTTTTCTTCAACAACTATAGCGCTCGCTCTTCAACAACTATAGCGCTCGCTCTCAAAAGAAAAGGCAACCTGAGACACTCAATGCTAAAGATTATGTACAAGTGAATCGCCTGAAAACATCCGTATTGTGAAGAAGGGAGATGGTCTTTATGTTGATGTGTGTGTATTGTGCGCGGAAGTGATTAACAATTATTTTGTCGATCTGTGCCTACTAATAAATACTAGCTATAAATATGAAACCAATGACTAAGCTTGACCACGTGAAATATTTGCCTCACAGCATGGAGACAATGTTGCCTTATCTCATCCTCAGACCACACGGTGATTACATAATATTAAGGCTTTTTGGCCTTGATTTTAAGGCAGGGCCTCCCGAAGGTTCACCGTAGGGTCTGAAACAATTTGGTTCTGGCTTTAATGTAAATAGTAACAATTCAACCTTTTTGTATTTAATTATTTGATAATTATAAATCATTTAATAATTATAACATCTTTATACTGATTTATATATATAGAGCTAAATTTTTCTTATCATTTTTATATATATATTATTATGCTTATTTTATTCTATAATATACATTGTTACAACGGATTAGTAACAGGCTGTAGAATCACCAACTTATAGGCTATAATGGTATTATAGGCCTCAGTGATTCAGCTGCAGTATACCGAGGGACACTAGGTACCCAAGGAAAGCCTCAGGCATGTATATAGTATTAGTCATAGGATACCCTAGAAACCTAGAACACAGTTCCCAGGACAGAAGGTCCTAGGAAAGACAGAACACAGTAAGCAAGAAGGCTTCACTAGGATTAGTAATGTCCCAGGGATTAGCCCTAGGACAAAAGAATAAGCTAGGACACCAAGAGTCACGGGATTAGTGTCCCGTGATGGACAGCTCAGGAACGACAGCGCTCCAGGAGCGACCGGCTGTCCCAGCTGTCCAAGTAAGACGAAGATCTATATAAGGGAATGGGTTTCATTATAATGTAGAGCTTCGTGCTCAAGAACAATCATTAGTTTCATTACTATAGTTACGAGAATTGCAACCAGTTACAACCTTATTGAATTCCTACTTGAAGTCTAGTCTAAACCACCTCGAGAGATCTCTAGACACTTTCACGTGACCCTAGAGGCAGCTCCCGTAACATACATATATATCTTTAAAAGATAAAAAAATGATATTTTCAAATAGTAACATTTTGTAATAGTAAGCATTTTTTTTCCTTTTTTTTTTTACATTACCTTCATTTATTAATTCAATTATCAAAATATATTCTAAAAATCCTCTAAACTATAATAATCTTATAATATAATTTAATTTCCTATCAATATTATTTTTATCATAAAATAAATAAATAAATGCTTTATTGATGATACCAATAATATAATAATTATATATATTCTTATAATTCGATAGATTTATATTTTTTAGTTAATTGAATATAATTTTTTTAGCATTACACATCAAGCATCTGGCTAATACCCTGCACGGCCCCCCTGCAGCCTCTCTGCGGAAGGCCACGATCACATGCGTGATGCCCTCGTTATTTTACGGAGCGGAGGCGTGGTACCCAGGACGAACACGACAAAGTACAGGTGGAGGCTATCTACGAGGCACCATAGTGAGTACTCGAATGGGGTCACATATAGCAAAAGCCAACAAAGTGATCAACCTTGCAACAAGAGGAGTACTACCGACCTGGAGGACCACGCCCACTGTGGCCAATCTACGAGACGCGGGCCTCCCTCCCTGCGAGGTGGCTTTAGAGCACATCCGTATCAATATGGCACTCCGACTTCGAAGACTTGACATACGTCACCCGCTAACCATGCGGCTGATTGCACCAGGTCATCGCACGCAGGACGGCACAAGACTGCGATCAGCGGACCGGCTGCTGCCGGGAGCACCACGCCCGATCCTATCTCCCCCACACTACACCCCCGGGTGCAGAATGGACCCCACAATGGGGATAGACGAAGAGACAGCCGCAGCTAGCTTCACTGACTGGTGGAACGCCTTGCCGCCTAACACAATCACCATCTTCTCGGACGGATCTGAATCATACGATGACATGGGGAAGCACGTGGGCTACGGCTATGCAATCTACCAAGGGCAAACGCTTGCAGCCACTGGAAAAGGCGCGATTAACACGCTGTCCCATGTCTTTGACGCAGAAGCGATAGGTGCTTTGAAAGGGCTTCAGAAAGCGCTCACACTACCATCCGACGCAGATACAGAACGATGGCTATGCATTGACAGCACCTCTGTGATCTGGTGCAAACGAGCGAACGCTTCGGACACTTCTCAATGGGCGTTCCTAGAAAGCCATCGATTAATCGATCGGCACGCGGTCAACATACGGTGGTCCCCTGGGCACCAGGGTATAATCGGCAACGAGGCAGCGGATGAACTAGCAGACGCAGGGGCCAAAAGCGGTATAGTGGATCCAGGGCTTACTACGCAACCTACGATCAGCGGTATAGGATCGATAGCACGAGGCCTGGCTCGCAACGCCACAAGTGATTGGTGGTATAAGAACAAATCAACGTTGTCAGGTGGGTACCGCCAATGGCAACTCGACTACGCTCTGAAGGAGCCTATAGAACTCCATCTTCCCAGACCGACTCTACATCGACTACTTGCGCTGCGATCCAGGCACGGCGACTTTGAGGCCTACCATAGGCGCTTCAAGCACGAGGACGCAGAGACACACTGCCCTGTTACGGGAGCTGCCTCTAGGGTCACGTGGAAGTGTCTAGAGATCTCTCGGGGTGGTTTAGACTAGACTTCAAGTAGGAATTCAATAAGGTTGTAACTGGTTGCAATTCTCGTAACTATAGTAATGAAACTAATGATTGTTCTTGAGCACGAAGCTCTACATTGTAATGAAACCCATTCCCTATATAGACCTTCGTACTGAAGTCGACCGACAAGTCGACCGGCAAGTCGATCGATAAGTCGATCGGCTTTTGATCACATGACACTTGTCCCGTGATTCCTATTGTCCTAGCTTGTCTTTTCTTTGTCCTGGGCTTAATCCCCTGGGACATTACTAATCCTAGTGAAGCCTTCTTGCTTACTGTGTTCTGTCTTTCCTAGGACCTACTGTCCTGGGAACTATGTTCTAGGTTCCTAGGGTATCCTATGACTAATACTAAATACATGCCTGAGGCTTTCCTTGAGTGCCTAGTGTCCCCCGGTATACTGCAGCTGAATTACTGAGGCCTATAATACCATTATAGCCTATAAGTCAGTGATTCTACAGCCTGTTACTAATCCGTTGTAACACTATCCCCTTCTTAGCCTAGCGCTTGTCTCAAGCGTTTATATTAGTACGTCTTCCCTTTCGTTTACTTAAATGATTGTGGTGTTTTCTTCTTCAGTATGCCTCCTACACGAACAGTTTCTGTTCACGATATTCTTAACTTGGTTCGCCGCGTCGAGCGTTCTGGTACTGAAAGAGATTCTTGCGATTTGTGCATCAAATCCAATCGTCGTTGCATTGTTGACGATAGTTTATCACAGCGTTGTGCCGAGTGTATCCGTCATAAAAAAAGGTCGTTGCCGTCCTGGGTCAGAGATGCCTACAAACTATGAATCTTTGGAAGCGACAGCAGGAGTTGCTGCGTTTGGAGGAAGAAAAGGCTTTCGCTCAGTCGCAGGAGATTAATGCCCGGATTCTTCGATTGCGCAAGCAACAAGAATTTCTTCACAAGCGTGAAAAGGAGATGATTCGTCGAGATCTTCGTACGCTAGAAGAGCTTGATCTAGCTGAGGAGAATGAAAGGTTGGAAAAGGAAAAATTGGAAAAAGAGCGTGCGGAGAAAGAAACAGCAACCGCTGTTACTGCGTCTACTCCTAGTGGTTCTTCTTTTGGTTTCTTCGACCCCTCGTTGCCTTTGTTGTCTGAGGCGGAGCTTGAGGCTTTGTTGGCAGATGTGGGTACTTCAGGTGGAATGCCCGTAGTTTCTCAGGGCAGCTGAGATCTTCCTTGAGTTCCCATGTGTTTTCTGAATGTGGGTAGTCTAACCATTTGATCAAATACTTAACCTTGTTTCTGACGTATTTGCAGTCTAGTATTGTTTCGATATCGTATATGGCGTTTGGGTTGACTGGTTCAATTTCTGTAAATGGCGCATTTGGCGCTCCTGGTGGTGCTGGTTCGAGCAAGGATATGTGGAATACTGGGTGGATATTCATTGTGTCTGGTAATTTCAATCGATAATTAACCGTTCCGATTACCTTATCAATCTTGAATGGTCCTAGTTTCCTGTGGTCGAGTTTATTGCTTGGTCTCTTGGTTTCGATGTTTCGTCGTAGCAAATAAACTTTATCCCCCTCTTTAAGCGTAGGTTCCATACTACGTTTCGTATTGTAGTACGCTGCTGTTCTGGAAGATATGAATCTTAGATCAAGAGCAAGCTGCTCTTGTAAATCTTTCAATTGTTCGACTTGTACTATTGCTGATTCGGCATTAACTTCTTGTGGATATCGGGATTTTGTAAGCTTGTGGATTAAACCCAAAAGTTAGCCGCGTGCTGGTGTTATTTTCGTGGTTTCCTGTTTCCGATGTATTATATGCGAATTGTGCCATAGGTAATAGTTCTACCCAATTGTCTTGTCGATAATTTACATAGCATCTAAGATATGCTTCCATTGTTTGATTGGTCCTTTCTGTTTGACCATCTGTTTGTGGGTGGAAAGATGTTGATAACTTTCTCTTGATACCCATTAGTGCTAGTAAGGTAGTCCAGAATTTCGAGGTAAAGAGCTTGTCTCGGTCCGAGATTATCTCATCTGGTACTCCGTGTATGCCTACTATGACCCTTAAGGAACACATATGCTAGTTGCTCAGCATCCCATGTTTCCTTGAATGGTATCATATAAGCAAATTTTCGTTAGTCTATCTACTACATTGAGTATCGCGTCGTACTCAATTCCTGTAGTAGGATCCTTTGAGAATGGTAGTTTGACCACAAAGTCCCATGTGATGGACTTCCATGGTTGAGAAGGCATGTCTGGGGTCTGGAGCTGACCATACGGAGCGTGTCGTGATGACTTGTTCCGTATACAGGTGTCACAATTTCCAACAACTTCTTCAACTATCGTTCTCATTCGTGGGAAGTAACTGATCTCCCGTAATCTTGCAAATGTTCTTGCAATTCCTTGGTGTCCGTGTGTGCCGGCAACCCATGTTGTTCCGTCACGAATTCCTTGGTCATTTGACTCGGAATGTATACTTTTCCATGAAAGTATATAGTCTCGTTTTCTATCGTGAATCCTGGTTCTATTGTCTTGCGTATGCGTATAGCTGTGGCATCCTTGTCGTAATGTGATTGGATTTTGATCCTGAGATGGTTGTCTTCCAATATATGCGTAGCTGCGAGCTGTGGTGCATTGTAAACCAGTGATTCGCCTTCTTTCTTGAATATGGCGTATGATTCGTACGACTTATTCTCTTGATATTCTGGTTTTCGGCTGAGAGCGTCGGCCCTAGCGTTTTCTGATCCTTTGACATATGAAATCTTAAAATTGTAATTGGCCATGGTCTCCGACCATCTAACCTGTCGTCTGTTTAATTGCTTCGTTGTGGTGAAGTAAACCAAGTTCTTGTGATCTGTATACACCTGTACTGTGTACTTCGATCCTTCTAAGTACACTCGCCATTCTCTAAATGCATCTACTATTGCTAGTAATTCTTTGTCGTATATCTCATAGTTCAACTCAGCTGGTGATAGCTTTCGTGAGTAGAATGCGATTGGTTGGTATTTTCTCATTCTGGCCTGGTTGGCTCAAAACTGCGCCTATGGCAAAATCTGAAGAGTCCGTTTCCACTATGATTGGTTTCTCCGGGTCGAATGTCAATAGTATTGGCTCCTTTGCCACTGCTTGTTTGAGTGTATCGAATGCTTCCTGCGCTTCGACGGTCCACTCAAAACTTCCTTGATTTTTCTTGGTTAAATTGGTTAAGGATGTTGCAATCCCTGAATAACCTCTAATAAACCTTCGATAAAAGTTGACAAATCCTAGAAAGGACTGTAACTCCTTAATCGTATTTGGCTGCTTCCATTCAAGCACTGCCTTGACCTTATCCTTGCTCATCTTGAGCCCTTGGCTTGATACGGTGAATCCGAGAAACTCTGTTTCTGTAACGTGGAATTCACATTTGCTTGGCTTGCACAGCAAGTCTACCTTGGCTAAACTCTCAAGGATGCTGCTGACATCCTTGATGTGCTGGTCCTCATTGCTTGAGTATACTAGGATGTCATCCAAGTAGCATATACAACAAGTGTCTAAGTATGGTGACAACACATTGTTCATGAGTCTCATGAAAGTAGCTGGTGCGTTAGTTAGCCCGAACGGCATAACTTGGTACTCGTATAGCCCGTATCTTGTTTTGAAAGCGGTTTTCCATTCCTCGCCTTCCTTCATTCTGATCAAGTGGTACCCGTTGCGCAGGTCCATCTTGGTGAATATCGTAGCTCCGCCTAATCGATCTCTTAATTCCGTAGCTAATGGAAGTGGATATCGATCCTTCTTTGTAAGCGTATTGAGCTTTCTGTAGTCCACAACTAGTCTCTTAGTACCATCCTTCTTGGGTACCCACATAGTTGGACTTGCCACTTGGGACGTGGATTCCCTGATCCATCCCTTGGCCAAATTGTCATCGATATATTCCCTGAGCGTCTTCAGCTCATCGGCTGACATTGAATAAATTGGGGTGTGCACAGGCATCTTGCCTTCCTCCAATATTATTTCATGATCCCATGGCTTGTGTTCTGGCAAAGCCTCATGGATCCCTGGTTCCTTGAACACATGTTCGTATTTCTTGTACTGTTCTGGTATCATAGGCTCTTCTGCCTTGATTGCGATTTCCTGCCGTGTCGTCGGCTTCTGCATTTCTAGAGGAGGTGTACTGGCCTTCGCTCTTAATGGAGGACCCTGGACTGGGTGTCCTACGTCACCGAAGTTGTTCGCGTTCAACTCCCCTTGGCGCGTGTTACGTCTCGCGGACGCCTCTAGCGTGTCTCCTTGACCGCATTTGCACTGATCAAAGGTCACTGTTTCCTGTGACCAATCTATCCTAGGATTGTGTGCCTTCAACCATGGCATTCCTAGGATGATCTGTTGTTGGCCCAATGGCACAACGTCAAGCTGTATAACCTCTGAATGTTGGTTTATGTTCATTTGTACTGGTCGTGTCTCCTGTGAAACGTTCCCGTCAGATCCTGCTAGTTGTCCGTCAACTAACTGCAATTGGTAGGGTTTTTGTTTCTTTTGGAGTGGAACTCCCAAGTACTTTGCAGCTTCTGGTGCAATAAAGTTTCCTGTAGCCCCTGAATCTATCATGGCTTGCTGTATTTGTCCGTTTATTTTGACCTTGCAGTATATCTGTCCTGCTTGTCCTGTAGCATTCAATTGCTGGGTAACTTGTTTTTTGTCTGTTTCCTTAGATTGTTGGTTCCTTGTCTTTCTTTTCTTGGGGAACCATCCGGTTGCTTCTTTATCTGATCGATGGATTCCGCAGAATTTATCATAGCAAGCAGTCCAGCTCATCATCGCGTGATCTGCTGGTATCTCTTCCTTAATACATTCTTCCGTTACCGACGGTGAAGGGGTTCGGTAGTACTCCTGTTCCCACAAGTCTACTGCATTCATACCCTCTTGGTTTCGCGGTAACTCGTCCAATAATTTCCGGAATTCCTCACTGGTGAAGGTCTCAGTTTCTTCGGTCTTAGCTGGATGTTCCTGGGATACAAAGGTAGCGTTAAGTTGGCCTTTGCCGAACTTGGGTTTGAAGTTGCCTTTCTTTCCTCCTGTCTTCTTACTTCGGCAATCCGCTGCCCGGTGCCCTGCTTTTCCACATTCAAAGCATAAGTTGTTTTCTCGCCTTCGTCTTTTCTCTGGATCATCATTCTCGTTCCTGTGGTGCGTGGCGTCTAGTTCCATGGGGTCCCCGTAACTCTGTGTACTGTAACGTGTGGTCTGCCCTCATTCTTGCGGTAGCGCCCTTGCCTATGATTTGTCTGAGGCTTGTATGATCGTTGGGTTTGTTTGTACCTGTATAGGCGGTCATCGGCATCGATGGAGCTTTTGATTAGTCCGTTCAAGTCATCGTCCTCCCCTTCCCTATCAAGTTCCAAACGTACTTCTGGTTTGAGTCCTTTACGGTAATGACTCATGATGGCGACCTCGTCCCATTTAGTTGTCCCCGCATATCTTCGGAACTCCGTAGCATACTTCAATGCCGATCCTGTCTGTTTGAGGTTGAAGATCTTCTCTTCCGCTACCTCTAACTCATTGGAGTTTCCGAAGATCCTACGGATTTCTGTCTTGAATCCTTCGAAACTGTCGAAGATGGTTCTTGTGGGCTGCATGCGTTCCCTGTCGTCATGCTCGAAATAGTCGCGCAGGTATGGTTGAATCCATTTGCCTGCCTCGCCTCTGAGGTATGACACGGCCCAAATACTCTTAGATTCCTTTTCGGTGAACTTGTCTTGGTTGAATCTAAAATAGATTTCGAGTTGTAATAGGAAGGTGTCGAGTTCCTGTCGACTTCCTTGGTACTTGTCTGGTAAGGCAATCTTGAGTGTTTCGTTGATGGTGATCTCTTTGGGAGCATCAGTCATTTCGACATCATCGAAGTTGCTTGCTGGGGCCTGTTGGCTTCTGGAAGAACTGTTGGCTGCCATACTGGCGGTTGGTATTGAATCGGTACTTGAAGCAGAAAGGGTGCTCAAAGTGTTACGGGAGCTGCCTCTAGGGTCACGTGGAAGTGTCTAGAGATCTCTCGGGGTGGTTTAGACTAGACTTCAAGTAGGAATTCAATAAGGTTGTAACTGGTTGCAATTCTCGTAACTATAGTAATGAAACTAATGATTGTTCTTGAGCACGAAGCTCTATATTGTAAAGAGGCCCTTCTCTTATATAGACCTTCTTGCTCTTGATCGGATATCGACTTCGATCTTCGACGTGTCACATGACCATCGTCCCGTGATTCCTATTGTCCTAGCTTGTTCTTTTATCCTGGGGCTAATCCCCTGGGACATTACTAATCCTAGTGAAGCCTTCTTGCTTACTGTGTTCTGTCTTTCCTACGATTTAGGGTATCCTATGACTAATACTATATACATGCCTGAGGCTTTTCTTGGGTGCCTAGTGTCCCCCGGTATACTGCAGCTGAATCACTGAGGCCTATAATACCATTATAGCCTATACGTTTGGTGATTCTACAGCCTGTTACTAATCCGTTGTAACATAAAGATACAAAGGCTGCATCCTAACGTAACAACTGCCCTTTTAGCACTCCCTACCAATGCGATTGCCATAACAGCCCGACATTCACTCTTTTAGATATAACAAGCAAAGGCTAATTCCTTCAATGCAGGACGCTCCCTCAAACGGCGGAAGGAGGCTGCCCAACAGAGCTAGAGTTGTGAGAGACCGCCGGGAGGAGGCGGCCTCAGTGCTTCAACCTAGCGACGTCGTACGACACGTACCTAAGTGGTGAGCTCTTGGGTCTTCGACTCACTAGTGTATCACCCGTCTCTAGTACCCCTCGGAGGTCAAGAGCCTAGCTAGCTCATATAGACGTTAAACATAATAAATAAATAAATAAATAATAATAAATAAATAAATAAATAAATAAATAATAAATAAATAAATAAATAAATAAATAAATAAATAAATAAATAAATAAATAAATAATAAATAAATAAATAAATAATAAATAAAATAAATAAATAAATAAATAAATAAATAAATAAATAAATAAATAAATAAATAAATAAATATAATAAATAAATAAACTTATTAAATATTAGAAAAGGTATAAATATATCTTTAAAATGCTTTTACCAAACAGATTTAGGGTTTCACCAAAAATACGATCAAAAGCTTTTAGACCTTTGAGAAGATAAACGTTTCTCTGATCCCTGATTAACCGAAAAAGATTTGATTATTAATAAGCAGCTAATAATACTATCATCAAAAAGATCAATATAAAGAACCTATAAATCTAATTAAAAACGTTTATCGACGAAGAGGGTCTGAATGTGAGATAAATGTTGCCCATTGAATATGGAAGTTGCAATCACGTGCATATAGACTGAATCTCGTACACCCATAATCAACGAATCTCTGCCCTCCATATAAATATCATCCAGCCTTTCCCTGACTTTGACTTCACTGGTAGTTACTTGTAAGACTGCTTCTGGGAGCTCTGATGGTTGCTCTACGGCGCTCGCGGGGCTGTTCGGACTCTATGAAAGGAAATTTCAAATTATAAACCACACTGTACGTACATTAACCTCACGAATGAGAGCAGGTAAGGTTAATTCAACATGACGCCGCAAGCTATTACGTTGTACACACTTCTGTTGGAATTTCGCCATGCACAGGTTAATTTGTCATGACTTGGCTGCAGAATATGTCGAGAAGCGGGCAATGGCTTAAAAAGATGAACCCTCTTTATAAGTTCATTTTAACATCCAAAATGCACGGGATTTGGTTGGGCTATTTATTGTGTTGCTAAGCAATACATTGAGGCGAAATCCGAGGCCAAATCTAGATGAGCATGAAGGAGAAATACTAACCTATCCAACAACCTTAGGTTGATGCCAAACCTCCAAAGTAGTGCAGTATTTCGGACGATTTCTTTATTAATAAATTGCCAAGAGCCAAGTTCTCAAGCACGTTCTGCCAATGAAAGCCAATATTTTCCAAGACGTGGAGATCGCGACGGCAATGCAAGCCCAGGCTCGGCTATTGTAAAAAGTCGGTCGGTGGTGTAGGCACTGCAGCTAAACGATCTTAAAATCTCTAAATCTCTAAATCTCAACTTCATTCAAACAATTCATCAACTATTCAATCTAAAAGATCTCGTCATAACTTTGATGAAGAACCTTTGTATTACATACTCGCGTTTGTCATATTTTCAAGAGTCTTTCCTTCATTGCTGCCCATTCTACTTTAATGATTAGCACAATCCAACTCCCCTTATAATGCTAGTATCGATCGGTATTTTCATCTGTTGTGCCAGCATCAATATCAAAATCATCTGACATGTCATATTTCCCGCCACCAAATCATCAAAATGCCCAAAGAGGCATGTCCATATGTACCCGCTTGAAGAAATATCTCTGTCATAAAAGCTTATCATTAGCTGCCAAGCCTTTTATCAGCTTCCTCTTTGGGAAGTCTAAAGATTCAAATACTACTTTATACTTCCATGTCATGCATGTATCCACTGGAACTCATGCTTGGCTTCGGGACTTTCAATGTGTGCGATGTTAACCGTTGTCTGCGGGGGTAGATGCGTTGTTCCTATCGACGCCAATTGGAGAATCTTGTGAGACTACCTTCCATGACGGTCTAATAACCTTCAAGTTCATCTTTGGTACCTGTGGTGTCATATGCTATTGATGCTCTTCTCGTACCTGAAACCATAGACCTACTTGTTATGGAATAGTCTGCGAGTGGATATCTGATTTTTTCCGATATGGAGGACTAGATGAGGGGATAGATGGGGGGGGGCTGGAGGACAAATATAAGTTCGATGAAAACCACCCAAGTGAAAATGGCAGTGGTTCAATCCTCTTCCAATTCATTCTCTAACCACGATCGACATGCGTTTTACTTCGCTCTCTTTGGTTGCTTGCCTCCTTCCGGCTGTTCTAGCCGCCCCCGCCAGTGAAGGCGGCAAGAAAGACAAACGTACAATTGAAGTTCGTGATGGAGTCAACCATACTGTCTTCTACCATGCTGCCACCGATTCCACTCTTTCGTTCGTCACAAATTCGGGCATTTGCGAGACAACACCCGGTGTAAACCAGTATTCAGGATATCTGTCGGTCGGAACCGTGAGTTCAATCTTTTCCTATGCACATAATTCCACGTTAATGTTAAAATAGAATATGAACATGTGGTTCTGGTTCTTTGAAAGTCGAAACAGTCCCACAACCGCACCATTGGCAACATGGTTCAATGGAGGTAAGAAATATTGCTGTTTTCGGCATGCTACGATGAATATACTAACGAGAGACAGGTCCTGGATGCTCGTCCATGCTTGGCTTATTCCAAGAGAATGGCCCGTGTCAATTCTATGATGGAGCATCAACCCCATCCCTCAATCCCCACAGTTTCAACGAATACGCAAACATGATCTATGTTGATCAGCCAATCGGAGTTGGCTTCTCATACGGCACCGACTCTGTTACTTCCACTGTTACCGCCGCTCCATACGTCTGGAATCTTCTTCAAGCCTTCTATGCTGCATTCCCTGTCTACGAGAACCGTGACTTTGGTATCTTTACAGAATCCTATGGTGGTCATTATGGGCCAGAATTTGCATACTACTTGGAACAACAGAATGCCAAAATTGATGCTGGCACTATCTCTGGTGAAAAGATTGATCTCGTTGCTTTGGGTATCAATAACGGATGGTTTGATCCTATCATTGCTTACAAGGCATACGTCGATTTCTCCTACAACAACTCATACAAACCTCTCATCACAGCAGCTGAACACAAAAGTTATCTCAACACCTATACCGAGTCATGTCTTCCTCTCCTAGAGAAATGTGCATCGACTACCGGATCAGACTCAGCTTGTGTAAAGGCGGATGATGCCTGTTACAATTACATTGAAGGGCCACTTTCTGAAGGAAACTTTGATGTCTATGATATTCGGGAGCCATCCGATGACCCATACCCACCTGAGACTTATGCCACATATTTGCAAAGCGCAGCAGTAGTAAAAGCTATTGGTGCAAAGTCTAAATACCAAGAATGTCCAGATGCACCTTACGAAAAGTTCGCTGCTACTGGCGATGGTTAGTTTTCCCCTCTGTTCACATTTTTGGCTTGTCATCTAACAAATCTCTAAAATAGATGCTCGATCCTTCCTCTCAACTCTTTCTTCAGTTGTACAATCTGGTATCCAAGTCCTCATCTGGGCTGGTGATGCTGATTTTATCTGTAACTGGTTCGGTGGTCTCGCCACCGCCAACGCCGTTACCTACCCCAGCTCCGCCGCTTTCAACGCTGCAGCCGTTGCAAACTATACCGTAGATGGTGTTGCCAAAGGAACTTTCAAAACTGCTGGCAACTTGAGTTGGTTGAGAGTCTTTGGGGCCGGTCATGAAGTTCCTTACTATTCGCCTGCTTTGGCCTTGCAAGCATTTAAGCAGACTTTGAGCAAGAAGCCAATTTCTTCTACTTAGGGTAACCGGAGAGGTTAACCAAAATGCAGATATTTAAAAAGAAACGATCAAGGAATAGATAATCCATTGTATTACAATATCACATTTAAAATCCATTAAGCCAAATTTCTGATACATGAATAAGTCAATTCTTCAAAAGCTCAAAGCACACTGGTCCATTAGTGTTTTTGCTTTCACCCGAGCCCCCTTGCAATTCCCCAACTTCATAATCCATCTCCAAGCCCCCCATCTTCTTCCACTCCTTGGATAACCTTTCTATCTGACCATTTTCATCCAGGAACTCCCAACGATCCGGCAGATCCTCGACAGGATTTTCATGATCATCATCATAAAATGCAGGCTCCTGTGCTCTATGCCTAGACAATTCCGCCTTCTGTTCTGGGGACAGTTTATCACGCTCTTGCTTCTGAGAGTATGAAACTAGCTGATTGTTGATGTATGACCAGAAACTTGGCTTTTCCATGGCAAAATCGTTGCGATGAGTATTTCCATAGCAATGTTTTAGACTTGTTGTGTAATACGGCTCGCTTTCAATCGAGTAAAATGGCCGACCCTCTGATGCGAATGACTCGTGGGGAAAGTTTGTGGTCATGGTAAAAAAGTTCAATTCCGTGGCAAGATCTGGAACTTTTGGGTTTTTGATTTCGTTTGGGTTTGACATGTTTAGTGGTAGTGTTGGATGTTTTATTACCCAAGAGTATTTGTCGGTGATCCATTGAACTTGATTGGGTACGAAAGGTCGGTAGAGTCGTTTGCCGTTCAGAGTGTGCGTTTCGGCGCCTTGTTGGCCATATTCGAGAGGGTTCAGCATAATGAGGTTCCATTCTTTATCACGATATGCTGGCACCAATTGATCGTAACCAACGTTCCTGCCACTAACCCATACTGGCTCATGCCTCAGGACCGAGTTGGAAAATAGCGAATATGCTTTGTTCCATGTGATATAGTTGGCCAAGACGGTATTCGTAAGGCAATGCAAACGAGACAAAATTGGTGGTAGTGTTGCGATGATACGGATCACGGTGTAACTACTGGGTTTTGTAGCACTCTGTTTGACAAAGTATTGGCCCTGATATGGGGGTTTTTGTTAATGTGTGATGGCAGGGATTTATAAGTGAGGAGATGTTCTTACACCAAGTATAACTTCAGTTCCACGTTCAAGCCAGACTGTATTGTGGTCTTCGATAACATCTATCGGCCAATCCCAGGGCAAAATCGAGTCTGATGGAGTTTCGACGGCTCTGTAACCTTCCTCTTTGCAAATGAATTCAGAAAAGTCTATCCCATCGTCATCTTCTGACACAATGACATCCATGCCGTCTTTTAATGGTATGAACCTGTTAAAGAAATGTAACGCAATGTTGCCAGCGATAATGGCATTTTTCTGTGCCATTTTTAATCTGAAGGTTTCCAGATCATCCACGAAATGTTTCAGGATGGAATTGATGTTCATGTGCGTCTTCGATATCGTTTCGGGCAAGTTTGAAAAATTTCTCGAACTTCTGGATAGGCTGATGATGTCCCGAAAGTTGAGTCCCGAGAAAACGCTGTCCATGATTGGCCATTGTTGAGATATTCCAAGAAGAGATGGAGAATTTTTCATGAGATGTTGAGACATGGTGGTGTAAATATTCTAGTTATGAACTATATGCAATGCCGCTGATGGTGGACAAGAAGATAGTAATATGTGTTTAGAAAGAAAATGATGCAAGCTCTAGGTTTGGAAAGAGCTGTATCAACTGCAAGATAGATTTCGTGAAGAGAAGCTGATCTGTGAATGGAAAATGACAAATATAGATACATCAGCTCCCTCAGAATCCTCGTTTCTAGGCTTTCTAGGATTCACTCAACTATCTCAAATTAACATTGATAAAAGAATCATGTTATATGCCATTCAAATACTCTCGACCAGACCTCCAGAGGAATCTTAATCCGAGTGATATTACAAGGCTACTTGGTTAGTATTGTGAAAATTCACTCGAAGGGCTAGTTAGTTTTTGGCCTTGCAAGCAAAAATAAGAATCACTTCAAGACTTATAAGTTAAAGAGATGATCTGAAGCTGGGGAAATGGATCCATCTCCAGTGAAAAGGATACGAGTTGCAGAAACAACCTGGGGTGTAGGGACTCTTAAGCTGATATTTTGGTGATACTCTACTACTTGGTCGAATGGTTCTATACAGATTGAACAATAAGATATTAATCGCAAGTTCATTTCGAGCTGGTCGAAACAAATTACTAGGAATTTTCTTTGATGTTGAGAACATTTGGGATCGATACATAACTCTGCTTTTTTGCCTAAGCTAGATAGAGCTTCGGGGTAAGATTTAGGAAAACTCATGAGATGATTTGCCAAAATAGATTTATAAAACTTGTTGATATATGTATTAGCTATTCTAATAGCTGAGCTTTCATCTTATTTGAGGAAATATGAGTCAAAACAAGACATAGTGAACTTCCAAATGATGATTCCAAACACAAGCGAGAAGTCACTCATCTCTGCTTTGCAATATTAACGCCTTAGCCTCAAAATTTAGCTAGTCCATAGACACACTAAAGATTGCCTTCAAACACACACAGACCCATATTTCCAAACGAATAAAGATTGCCAAAATTCTACTGCGTCGGGCTTCCAGTATTGTGACAATATATACCACTGACGTGGTGATTCAACCCTTGCCACATAGTATACAATGTAGAATCATACGACGCCGCTGCCGGTACCGATTTCATGGTCATACCCACATTATTGCGAAAGTTCGACCATTTAACACTTTCGAACCAAGATACATAATACTTTTTATTTATGTCGAGGATCGAGACATGTGGTATACTGTTGTGTATGCACAGTGTGGGTGAACCGATGGTATTGTTACCGGTAAATTGTTTGTAGCCAGACCAGGATAGTCCATTGCTCGAATTCCTGCCAATAAGTTCAATTATCGTTGCCTCGAATGACAGAATAGAGTTTGCCGTTGCATCTACGTATGGAAGGCCCATCGCTGGTAAGTCCTCTACCCCCAATATTGATTGGTGATGATCAGGTTGTGTAATGTCTGTAGACATTATATAAATATGGCCGCTAGTGTTTCGATGCATGCGCCATGACTTATTGTTGAATGTGCAAAGAATAGGTCTATGTGTAGACCTGGCAGGAAATATACGGTAGATCACTGCATTAACATTCAGCATGAGTGCATAGGTTGTGTAACCTAAATGCTGCTTAAGATATCCATTCAAGTGATATTTTCCATAGTAGCATAAGAATTATCAAAAAAAAAATCACTCCTGCAACCATACTGCAAAGCCCGCCATCGGCAGAGCATTCAAATCTCTTTTTAACCACAAGCAGGAACCTCGCACGGAGAGGTCCTGCAGTCTACAAAAAGGTCGTCTTGGATATTTTTAAGACATAGGTAGGGAGAAAGCCACTAATTCATGCCCAGCTCCGAACTATCAGATTATGGTAGATTTTCCAAAGAGTGTAATGGCCGAGAGTCTGAGTTATTCATCTTTGGGTTAGACAATAGCAGGCCTGTTGGTCTCTGGTAGAACAAACGTAAAATATGAGCATTCGTAACCTTGCATACTTTTCAGTACCAGTGAAAGGGCAAAGGATAGTATGCTGTATTCTAAGTATGAGATTCATAAGAATATGAAAGCAGTGCGACAAATGTCCGAATGAAAAGCACTACTCACTCGAGGTTAACCTACTTGATAGATTCAAATGAATTCAATTCTTTCAATTCATTTGAAACATTGAATTTGATTAGAAGGATAAGTTCATCTTAAAGATCCAAATTATCGGAAAGAACTACTAAACCATGGAATATCAGATTCTTTTAGAATAGAAAGAAGTGTTGCCTGTGAAATTTTGAATAAACTGCGAGAAGCATGGCACTAAGACACCTACAAATTCATCCGAAGTTTATTTATGCGGCCCGATAGAAACTTTACGGTCATGATATACCTCCAAGTTAGGCACGAATAAGATGATAGTTCAATGAAGTACAGAAGCTACCATGATTCCACTTGACGTATTAAAATGAATTATAACTTAGATTTTATATCTCTTGAAACCAGCGCATGGGATCGAATTCCACGTTATATCCGAATATCAGAGATATCATGCATTATTCGAACCTTATATCCTTCCAATGCCGAAACGTAACATTATCTGACGCGAAGCTACAAGCTTAGTCCTGTATCTTATCTCTTAATCCAGCCTCCCTCGACTGCCTTCAATAACGGACTCTCCACAGCTCCCACTACCATTTCAACCACCTCCGCCCCCAGATGTGTCTTATAATTATCACCCTGTAATATTCCTACCCACACACACACGATATTCAATCCATCCCCCCCCTTTTCTCTTCAGTCTTCAAAAATTTCAACATAGCTGCGATGGTAGTCCAGAACTAATCACATCATCGATCAAAGCTATTCTTTTCCCATTGATCAACGAGAGAAGATTTAGATTGAGATAGACTGATGGCTCTTCCCCTGGTCCATTGAAAATACATGATATTTTAGTGGTGAGGTCATCGCCATACCAAGGCTTTTTGGAATAACCCCATGGGATATGACGATCTTATACATGACACTGGTTAGCGATCACTTCGCTTGTAACTCGCTTGTAATTAAAATGGGCACCCATTTTTCGCTTCTACACCCCTAGAAACTTAGAGAAGTGGGCTAAATTAAGAACCCTCACTAATTTACAAACAGTCATAATGAATGAGTAATGGTAAGAGGCTAGCAACAGAAAACAAAAATCAATAACATACCAAAACCCAACTCCTGTGCGACCAAAGGTGCCAATACCAATCCGCCAGTCGGCAACTCCATTATAACCTCTGGATCAATCTTCCTAATCTTATTGACTACAATGCTCGCCAATTCTTTTACAACAGTCATCGAGGCATACAGTCAAGCTAAAGAACAGACAGTAATGTCATCCATGGTATTTCTCAAAGGCCTAATAGGGAGAAGCAAGCTAGTTTCGGGGGTAAGTGTTGCGGGAAAAGGAGTACTGATAAGGAGGGGTTGTTGAGTACGGGAGAGATGTGACAGAGTAAGTGGGAATTATTTCTTGCCAATAGGTGGTTGTAGGCCGAGTGAAGTGCGTGTGGATTTTGGGACCGATGTTTTCGTAGGGATAGTAGGGGGTCTGGCGCTTAGTTGAAGCTGTAGCATCTCTGATAGATGTAGACGGCTGTCTTGAAGATGGGCCATTCAGATTTTGTGTGTGTTTTCTGTCTTCACATTGGGTTGCGACCGGATTGGTAATTTCCGGGGAAAGCAAAGATGCAACAGACATCTTGAGTTATGATGATTAATATCCTGAACTTTCAGTGCTGAATACGGAACAAGATTGATCGTGTAAATTTTTTTTAGAAATGGTTGAGGAAACGAGGCCCTCAAATAGATAGTTCTCTTGTTAAACAAAGGACAAAGGCATTCTTTCTGATCCATACGCGGAGAATAGTTTGTCAAACGTGTTGGCAAACTGGAATTGGTAAATTAGTGAATTTGCCACTCACTTTGTGATCACAATATCGTAAAAGAGAAACGAAAGAATGTAGAATGTGTAAATGCGGCGAAACTGTGCATGTAGATGTTTAGACAAGCACATCACACGGTGCAAAATAGGGAACGAGAGTTCATCATTACCAAAAGTCACAATGAGTCATTGGAGCTCTTAATATCACGTTTCATGCTAAAAATATTGCGCATAATGGGATATGAGAGACTGAATTAAAGGAAGTGATGAGTTGTGTGTCGGTCTCAGAAGTATTAATCCTCGTCTGAATATCGGAGAAAATGTTCCAATACAGCCATTATATCATTAAATTTGTAACCTGGTGTAGCTTAAAGCGTGAGCTGAGACAAGGGGCGATAATAACCCAGTCTGCAACTTCACTATTTCAATAACAACAGCATACTTCTGACCATCCCATCCTACACCCCAGAAAGGAAATCATGCGAGAAGGCTATTTCAGTGAGGCTGCCGCCACGACAAGGATTTTCATGACCATTTTGAGGGGCTGTGATTTTTCAACTTTTTCGTCACTTCGGCTGGCTGGTAAGACTTCAGAGTTCCATGCATATTCGTTTACAACAATCTCCCGTTCTAGTTGCCAATCCATGTCTTCTTTCTCCTCAAAAATGTGTGGACCGTTGTCGCTGTGATCGCCTCTATACTCATCATCTGGCAACCATTTCTCTATCCTCTCAATATGAGATTTCAGAGATGTAAGAAGGCAATCTTTCAAGCGTTTGGATTTGAGGAGGAAATGATGATTAGTTCGATTCGATATGGTAGTTTGACTCGCTCGATGAGGTGCAGGGTTATTCCGGGTTTCAGACTTTTGGATGTAACAGCGGTTATCCTGAATACGATGACGATCAAGGAGAAAACTTTGATTAATTCGAGCTGATGAATACTGAACATACAACCTATCTCGGCAATCACGCCCATGACATCCATGGTGGTACCATCTGGTACGCATATTCTTATCACCGCTACCCATTATCACATCATGGTGGCTCGTCCGAGATTGATCAGGTATCAGACAAAATCTGAATTCAACCCGGTTGAACATTGATTGAAATATCTACCTTTGGTGAATGGATACCCGATGAGGATTCTGGTAGAATCAGTGAAATCCTCACCCATTGATTAGTAATCTGGTTTCGAGTATGCATTGTTTTGGGACAAAGTAGATGTACTAATGATTGCCATGAAAGGAGTAAGTTGTATCGAAAATCTTAAATATAAGAATGAGAAGAATCTCAGGTCCAATAGCCCAGATCAGCCTAGCCATGTAAGGTGTTTGATTCTGGAATTCGTTTAGAGAGTTGAAATTATTCGAAAGATAAAACCAAACCAAACAATCAAAACATCCTCAGACAATCACAGCTCAGGCACAGAAATCTTTGATCTGGTTTGATGGTCTGGATGATTGGATACCCTTCTATAGGTTTTGGGGGAACGAGGAAGGAGGTTCTTGCATGTATGCATCCATTTCGCAGACCAAGCCAAGGGCCAGATATATCTGAGGCATGATTGTACGATGTGCACCCATCATTATAGCAGAATTTATATTTTAGTCCATCGAATTTCATGTTGAGGGTTCGTGCCAGCCCCAATCTTTTACCAATTGTTTGACACGGTAATCAGTCGCCCAGCCAAGGTCCGTCTCGATACCTTTCAATAGATCAAGTATTACCTTTCGCTCCTTTGTATCCGTTAGACATTGGCCTGCGACAAATAGCGCTTGCACTTGATGAATCCTCACGGAACCTTCTGGCCTTCCCAAAGCCATTCCACATATTTCATGGCTATGGTATCGAGCTTCCATCTCAATCGACCGATAAGAATGGAGTCTGTTTGAAACCGTGGTTCTCTTTGTAGTCGATTCGTGAGGTTTGTTAATGAGAAGAAGTATCCTTGTAAAATGATACGACTGCATCGTTGAGCCGCACATAGGAATACTATACCATATCTCTGGAAATACCGCTCTGGGTGAGTCTGGTGGCACACTGCCATCTGTAATTATTGGTAGACGAGCACAGGGTTTGAAAGTCGACGGTAAGCCTTGATACCAAAATTCCAGCTCGTTTGCCAGCTCGTGCCATCTTTCGAGTAGAGTCATTTGATTTATACCAAGAACGGCAGAAGGGCTAGCTCTATCTTGGGGATAAACATTGTCTATAGAATCCCCGGTGGCAATAAAGTTTACAATTTTCGACATGAGCCAGATCAGGGCATTCGAAATCATATCTTCTCGCATAGGTACTTGCAACTCCGGATACATACTTTCTTTGTTGCTTGGTACAACAAATCCTTGATCATCTATGAGAATCCCGGCAGCTCGCCATAGATCCCAATCTTCGGTATCAAGCCGTGTCTGTCCTTCGTTGATAACTAATTTACAGTTAGAATCGTCAGAAATCTTTGGGCATGAATACTAACAAGCTGCGAGAAAGTCTTGGCGGGCAAAGTTCCAAAATGTAGCTCTCCTGGCAATTGAAGGTTTGGTTCTGAAAGATAAAGACCCCGGAGTACTAGGTGAAGGTGAATGTAAAGGCATCATCCCTTCCCTTTCAGCTAGATCGAATAGGGACTTTGTTCCACTAAGATGTCGAGACCAAGCAGCAGTAGCATTATCCAGGAATTCGTAAACGCATAGTATAGCAGCAGCTGCAATTGTTTCATCAGCATCACGGTGTACCGGCTTTGATAATCGCCGCCGCTTATTTGTTTGGGATGAAATGCTCTGCGGTGATCCGGTATTCACAGGTGAGGCGAACTGCTCATCAATGGGAGTAATTGGAATATCATTCCCACCCGTCTTGGAAAGCTCCTCCATCAAGAGTGAGATTGCTCTGTCATAATATTTTGCACCAACGTAGACCCAATCGACCTTCTCAGAATTTGGGTAGAGTTCCATACGTGCTTGGTCACGAACTATCCCCCCAACAACAGCCTTTCTCCCTCCAACACGCGAGAGTTGTTTTGCTGCGTATGCACATACTGAATACTTGAGCAAAGGGTTTGATACGGCCAGTATAGGTACATGATGTGCAAAGTAACACCCAAGATCGAATAGATCCATCCTAGAAATGTCAATTGTTATTCAAACATTGGTACAAGCTGGTATCAACACTCGCTTACCATTGTCCAGTAGTCTCCCCAAAATGTCTTAACAGGAATGCAACTTCATGCTCTCTTACACAGTCCACATCACTAATGAAGTTGTTCGTTCTGGAAAGCGATCTCAATGATGGATCTACTAGGGGTGAACCTATGATAAAGATGTTAGCCGAGAACGTAGTGAATAAGAGTCTTCTTCATACTTAAACGGCCTTCCGATCCAGTAGGGTTAAGTATAAAGTCGAGGTTGTTGACCGAGTACTGCGGAGTATTGATGCCTCTAGATGATTGTACAGGTAATGATAATCGACGTATATATTCCAGATTGGTAGTGGCAGCGGTCGACAGAGCCTCCAGGCCAGGAGCTTTCTCGAATGAGGGGTGATTGAAAGTGCCATCACTGGCCCCGTCCATAGTGGTGGGAAGAGCAGAGTCTATGAGCTGTCCGGTTTCAGGAGTTGTTTCCATATTATACGGATCAGTGACATTGAAAAAGGTCACTATCGATTGCTTCGTCAGCTTTGAACCCCTTCATTTGATAACTGAACTATACGTACCTTTTTTCGGTACATCAACCCAAACGCTACTCTCATCGAATGTATTCCTATATGCGTAGAAAGCTCCCAATCGACCACTTCTTTCACCAGGAATGGTATCTTCACTGCCGTTCATGGAAGCATTTTGTTGATGTCGGAATACTACGCCATCGCTAGGCATGCATTGTCGTGAGGCTTTGCGACATTGTCCACATTCTGGCTTGATTTCATCGCATTTGAGCTTCCGTTGTCGGCAGGTTTGACTGTAAGAAGAAAAAAAGATTAGTCTATTGGTCTCCAGGACTTCATTGTATGATTCAATATGAAATAGTGGAAGATAGTTACCATCCTGTACGAGACCGCATTGCTGCGGAAACAGCATTATTTCAACCCAGAATTCTGAACAGATTGTGGGATTATGTATAGGTAAAAATTCCTCATATTGTGTGAATGGCTAATGTTTCGTTTTGTTTCGTTTGTACAGTAATACGAAGCATTTTGGTAGGTACTCACGATGATTCCCCGCAATAGCGCCCCAGACAAGGTTGAATCTAGATCTTTTCGGAGGACGGAAAGGCCTAAAGTGGAGGCTCCGACGCCTAACTTCAAATTGTGACTTCTAACATATATATAATTATACACATACACACACACATATGTATATATAGAGTACAACAGGTTCCATCAAATATTCTTTCTCAACTCAATATGTAAAGTATCACGATATCATTGGCTCCGTGGATATGGAATGAGAAATTTGCCATGGCTGGGGCTCATATCTCTTACCATGGAACAACCATCTTTTTTGTATTTCGATTCAAACTCTAACTTTACTCTATGATCCTCAAAGGCTATGAGATGTCATTGAAATGCATCTCAAACGGATCTATTTGCTTTTTCGACAGTTTGTAGCACATTAGACATCGAAAACTCCGATAGCTAAGGCAACATTGCATTCTCTTTACCGTATCTCGTTTTCTTCTTCATTTGAGTCTCGGCAGTTGTCGTTGCATTTTAATGAGAAGTTTCTTATCAAAATGGATGATCGTGATTTTGTGAATTCTAAACTTTGTCAATGCCTTACTACCTAAGTATATCTGAACATCAACTTCCATGTTTCACGATACATATGATCTTCGAACTCAAGGTGTCTTGGGTATTACCTGCAGTTCCTGTGACCAAAGGGGCATCAGGAAATCGTAGGCTGGATGACATTTAAGACGGTGGGAGAATCCTTAGAAATAACTAAAATATCCACCGAATTAAGATTACTGTGGATATTGATATGAACAAATATAGGTCCATTCCATTCTCCCCTTCAATTAGCAAAGGAATTTCAAAGGGTGTGTATAAAATTCATGGAACGCTTCTGATTCGCATAAATCAGTATTAGCTCCACTCATTAAAGGATTGTCTACTCGAGTCGAGTATACAATGAACCCGATCGTTCGGCCTTTTGCGTTGATATCTTGTTGATTATTGACATCATTTTTTTTTACAGAAATGAAGACTATGTAGTAGTCATACTCTTCAATGAACTTAAATCTAATCTCAGATCATGTTTCAATATCATGTAACTATTTATTCATCCTTTGAGATAATGTCTGTCTATTCTATAATAATAGCATTTTTTATACTTTGAAGTGTATAGTAATGCTAATATATATAGAATGTATTGACTTATTACCTATGATTTGTGATGGGCTCTATATGAATATTCTTAGATACATTAATTACTAGTCTTATATTTCTTTCTGCAAATTTTCAATCTGAGCATTCAAGTTCACCTGGGCAGTTAGAAATTACATTATAATGCAAGTAGCTATAGTACTAGGTTTGCAAACACTTCTAAGTATAATTACTGATTGAGTATTGTGATATCATATCGTTTTATTTCCATTTCTAATATACCACATATTCAAGATTTCCAAAACCTCGTTTCCTTCTTTCATGAAAGGAGTGCCTATGGTATCTCCAGGAAGATTCGCATTTCTATCCTATTCTATTCCTCCCCTAGATCTTCCTGAATCATTCATCTTCATACAGTCTATAGACTATCCACCACTCAAAACAATATCAAAATCTCCAATATCAATTTCATGAAACATGGCCTCCTAATACCTACCTACTCACATACCAACCTATCCGTTCCCATTTCGCTAACCATTGGAAAAAAAGGGAGTGACGCAATAAGGAACGAGTAATCCAAGCCCCTCTTCATCGCACCACCAATCCACCATTCATTATACTATCTCTATCCCATCTCTATTTCATCACTTGGTCATTCCATCTTGCCATAGAGTAATAGAGTCTGCGATCTCGAGTCCACTCGAGATATCATCCTTTTGGGAATAGAGGGAAACCGCACTGCTTTTGGTATAGGGACTGAAGGACAGGGCGCGAGGAGTACCGTCAGGTATAGCAATGGGCTATATACGGGAGGCGCGCGGGGAGGCCTTGCCTCCGTCGCGGGCCCGTCTCTAATACCCTTCGGGAGGTCAGAACTAGCCAATCTACGCGTAGAGACGTTAAACTATAAACAAATAAATAACAGAGTAATAGAGGGGATAATCAAGTACCCTAGTAAATATTTCCCCAGCTATTGACTTACAGCCTATCACGGAGAAAACGAGGAATAACGGAAACAAATAGAAGATCATACCAGTACGAATCGTTCCAACCCTGTCGGACACTATTGAATATCAGATACTCTTGATTACATCATACCGCAAAACTATGTTTATAATAACTAGAAGCATATATGGAAATGGAGATTTTTGGTTGTACTATTACTGTGCAGACGAGTATAGGAGTGATTACACGGATATCAAAAAGAAAAAGAACAAGAAAATAAGAAGAGTAAAAGGCCCAAATCTAATGATCGCTGTTTTAATCATACCTCCTTATAATTATATCTTCACGTCACATTAAAATGAATTACATCTATTCATATACCAAGCCTCAGACTCCACTAAGTTCCAGGTCCAAAACCCAAAATTCCAAAAAGGCATCAAAAGTAATACAAAAAGTCACCAAATACAAACATACAAATATACATATCAAGTCATCTTACTTTTATAGGATACAGCTATCCTTCGAAATATCCCTTTCTTTTGATCATGATGCTATTAGCATGATAGAACAAAAAGTGTTTTTGAATAGGAATTCAGCAACTTGAGAATGCTTGGAGAATTCGGGAGGTGTTTGTTGTGCTTGGAAGAAATGTGTTGGTATATGAATTGGGATGGTGGATAGATTGATGAATAGATTGGTTCGAGATGGATATGGACAGTAGATATGTATAGCTATATAGCTGTATAAATGTAGAGTTAAACAGTCTATATATATAATAAAGAATAATTAGATGAACAGGTAAATCATATAACTATGCAAGGAAAACAGGGCATAGGGTGTATATAGTGCAAAACTATCGATAACGTGACTTGACTAGAAGTGGGTCATGTCATGATATGGGTCACAAAAATCATATTTTTTTTATTTGACCTTGTCCTACATGCTACAGGGTGATCTACAACTATCACCTGATCCAACTGAACTATCACTATCCTCTTCTTCTTCCATCTCTTCTTCTACTTGATCAATTTGACGCTTAGATGGTCTACCACGTCGTCGTTTAGGCAAGGGTGTCTGTTCAGCCTCCTCGATGATTTTCAATACTTCTTCAGTACTAAATACAAATTCACCTTTTAATTTTATTCTCTTTCCATTTTTTCGTTTCTTTCGTGTCTCAAGTAACTCTTTATATTCTTGAAGTTCCTTTCGAAGAATAGCATTTTCGGCATTTAAGCTTTCAATCTGATGGGTAATTCGCTTTGCATATCTCTGTACTGGAGAAGTAGGCAGATTATTAGCGGATATAAAGCTGAATTGAATACCTTATTTGCTTGTCGCAGCTCAATATCATTCGGGGGAGAGCTATTAAGCAAAGAAAGATCTAGATCTTCTGGATTTGCTGGTGTATTTGGAGTGGAAGGTGGTTGGTAAAAGCGGGGTTGGAAGATTATTTAGAACTTGACGAGGACTAAATGGATTCAAACCTGCTCCTTTCCATCCGCTTTTGATATTTTGACAAGTAAGACCTTTTCCTCTTATTTTTTGAAAAAGCTGTACCCAATCAGATCGTTGTATTCGTTGTATTCCCGCTCGAGAGTATCGATCAACCTCTTGGGCATGATATCGCTTCATTGGTCCATACACTCCAACATCCAATGGCTGAAGTAGATGCGAGCAATGAGGTGGTAGAATCAGAAGATCAATCTCCTTTTCAATGCAGAAAGCAATCAAACTTCCTGTAATATGACTAGAATGACCATCCATAATCAATAATCGAGGCTGATCTCCTGATATTTTTCGAGATTCTGGCTCAAAAACCTTACATATCCATTCAAAGCCATGACTATTAGAAGTCCACCCACTATTGCTTGTTGAGAAATACCAATTTGGAGGAGTATTAGTTGGAATCCATGCAGTGTTGGTATTCTGAGCCTTGAAAATGATCATAGGGGCAAAGAGCCTCCATCCGCATTAACACATTCCAATACAGTTATCCACTCTTGCTTTCCTGCTGTAACCTTCCAATTCGATTTGAGAGTAGAATCCACGATTATACGTGTTGATTCCGTTTCTCCAACTGCATATCCTATCTCATCCATATATATATATATTCTTGAGTTCATAATGCCGTTCTTCGATTCGTGCTTGAAACGTTGAATACCACGCTGAAATTGTTTCAAATGTAGCTTCTTTATGCCTTGCAGATTCCAATTTACGAGAATAGGTTCCCTTAAGTTTAGGATATCGATCTAAGAATCTATAGATCCATCGTTGACCTATATGATTTGATTGAAAGGATGGAGGGTAGATGATGACGCGAAAATGACGCGTTGATTCAGAATTTCTCTGAGCCATTTCTTTCAACAACCCAGGAGTTGCAGGGTATCCAGTAGCTGTCAATCGTGAGATCCATCGTACTAGAGTCTTCTCTTCCGCGTTGGAAAGTTTTTGAAAGGATTCGTGAGATTGAGAGCGTGATTGTCGTCCAGCCATTCGATTTGTTAGGGTTGATTTTGGAATCTTAAAATGAATAGCAGCACTTCGAATTGAAGTAAACCGTTTTTTTTTTAGACTTTCTATAGCCTTTTGAATATTATCTTCCGATTCATTATGATTTTGATGACTTTTGATCCATTGTGTGTTGAATAAACGCGTAAAATAAAGAAATAAAGGGGTGATTTTGACCCATATCATGACATGACCCACTTCTAGTCAAGTCACGTTATACAGATTCAGACATAAGAACATGATTACAACAAATAATATAGACCCAATACTCACACAGGAATTCAAACATCCAAAGACATGAAACAAATAATACGAGTAAAGCATAAATGACCCTCGACTCACAATAAACTCGACCGTCACCACTCCCCCCTTTCTCCCTTCCCATCCCCAAAAACCGTTCCAATCATCATACTTTACACCAAACTAATACCACCATCTGCATTCATTCGATCCCCGAACTAATCCCCATCCCGCTCTCCTTACTCCCAAGAATAGAAGCGTAATATACTTGGTATCCAGAACGATTTCCATAACATCACACCAAATCCAACCCTCCGACAACCAACTAAATAACTCATCGCCCTATATACATTCAACATCATATGTTTAATGACCGGTAAAGTGAAATCATATCAAACTTATATATATATATATATATATTCAACACAGGAATTCAAGTGATTTAGTATTAATTTTGTATCTCGGTATCTCTTGAATAATATATATATATATATAATTAAATCAGTACGGGGGTGTATTATTAATCTATATATGTATTTCATAGTATAAGATTCCTCATATAAGCCATCTTAATAATAACTTATAATACCCCAACGCTATTGTTGTGTATATAGATATATATTAGTATACCTTTATCGGCTGCTTTATAATAATGTGAGCAGGGTCTAGTTTTGGAGTTGGAAGGGAAGGGAGAGAGGAGGAGAGAGGAGGATAATGATTTATTTATTTTTATTTATTTATTATGTTTAACGTCTATATGAGCTAGCTAGGCTCTTGACCTCCCGAGGGGTACTAGAGACGGGTGATACACTAGTGGGTCGAAGACCCAAGAGCTCACCACTTAGGTACGTGTCGTACGACGTCGCTAGGTTGAAGCACTGAGGCCGCCTCCTCCGGCGGTCTCTCACGACTCTAGCTCTGTTGGGCAGCCTCCTTCCGCCGTTTGAGGGAGCGTCCTGCATTGAAGGAATTAGCCTTTGCTTGTTATATCTAAAAAGAGTGAATGTCGGGCTGTATGGCAATCGCATTGGTAGGGAGTGCTAAAAGGGCAGTTGTTACGTTAGGATGCAGCCTTTGTATCGTCGTATAGAGTGTTGTGCCGCGCTCTATGGGTCGCGCCTCAGATTAGGCTCCGAGGTGAAGCGGGAGAAAGGGGGGGGGGTAAAGAGGGAAGGGGGAGGAGAGGGGGGAAGAGGGGGAGGAGAGGGTGTGGCGCTAGGTCGAGCGCTGTTTGGGATGCCGTTGGGCTCTCGGTTGCAAAACGTAAAGTATCGCGTTGTTGTGACAAAGCGCTCGAACTCTTGTGGGAGAGCAAGAAGCCGTTGTATATAGTCATGCCCTTCCCGGGCGGTTGTCGGTGGGCGAACAGGTTTTAGCGGCCACGAGTGGAACCTCCTAACCGAGATCTCACAGAAGACAAGGTGCTCCGGGGTCTTAGCTTTACCGCATGGACAGTGAGTCTCTGCGTCTTCATGCTTGAAACGTTTATGGTAAGCCTCGAAGTCGCCATGCCTGGATCGCAGCGCAAGTAGTCGATGCAGAGTTGGCCTAGAGAGTTTGAGTTCCATAGGCTCCTTCAAAGCGTAGTCTAGTTGCCATTTGCGATACCCCCCTGACAACGTTGGCTCGTTTTTTGCGCCACCATCCACTTGTAACGTTGTGAGCCAGGCTTCGTGCTATCGATCCTATACCACTGATCGTAGGTTGCGCAGTAGGCCCTGGATCCACTATATCGCTCTTGGCTCCTGCGTCTGCTAGGCTATCCGCTACCTCGTTGCCGGTTATACCCTGGTGCCCAGGGGACCACCGTATATTGACCGCATGCCGATCGATTAGTCGATGGCTTTCTAGGAACGCCCATTGAGAAGTGTCCGAAGCATTCGCGCGTTTACACCATATCACAGAGGTACTATCGATACATAGCCATCGTTGTGTATCCGCATTGGATGGTAGCGTAAGCGCTTTCTGAAGCCCTTTCAGAGCCCCTATCGCTTCTGCGTCAAAGACATGCGAAAGCGTGTTAATCGCACCTTTTCCGGTAGCTACAAGCGCTTGTCCCTGGTAGATCGCGTAGCCGTAGCCCACGTGCTTACCAGCGTCGTCATACGATTCGGATCCATCGGAGAAGATGGTAACCGTGTTGGGAGGCAAAGCATTCCACCAATCATTGAAGCTAGCCGCCGCCGTTTCTTTGTCTATCCCCTGTGTAGGGTCCGTTCTACACCCGGGGTGTAGTGCGGGGGGGATAGGATCGGGCGTGGTGCTCCCGGTAGCAACCGGTCCGCTGATCGCAGTCTCGTACCGTTCTGCGTACGGTGGCCCGGTGCGGTCAGTCGCATGGTCAGCGGATGGCGTACGTCAAGTCTTCGGAGTCGAAGAGCCATATTGATGCGGATATGCTCTAGAGCCACTTCGCAGGGAGGGAGGCCCGCGTCCCGTAGGTTGGCTACAATGGGCGTGGTAGGAGGATAATGATGATGATACGATTAAGAGAAACTATGCTATAAACTAAAGATAGATGCATGATAGCAGGTGGCAGATGGTTAAAATTAGAGGGCAGAAAGAAAATTCATCTTCGTAGAAACTTTTACTATTTACAACAAGGTTCACAATTTATAACTTTAGATTAAATTTTGAATGATTTCTAGTTTATTATAGAATAGTATAGTATAGCATAGAATAGAATAGAATCGTATGGCAAATTGATAGGTAAATATCTAATTACAAATCTAACGTAAGACTCCAAACATTATAGAAATTGAAAGAGGTATAGAATAGAAAGAATCGAACGAATTCTGATATCGTATCAGGTTCGGTGGTTTCCGTTTTTAGCTTTAGTTTCTGATTATAAAATAGAATATGAGATGGTTTATGAAGATTCGGTTAGTGTTTAGGAGGTGAAGTTTGTATTGGGAGAATGGATTTGTGTATACTGATTGCGATAATTCTATTATTCTTGATATTTATATATCACAACGCTCATACTAAACGCATATTAGAGTCAATGAATATCAGAGACGAACCATAGTAGTTAAAGATTCAAAAAACGTGAATATGTGTAAGAAATAACAAAAGTTGTATCAAGCCACTCTGCTTAGAATCACATATATGATATCTCCAACAATATAAACTACTGTAATCTTACCATTCATCACTTGAATGATTTCAGCAGATTAGATGACAAACTACGCCAACATCCCAAGGTCATCTACCCTGTAGACTCCAGATGAGAAGACAACACCTTAATCTCCACAAAATGACGATTAATGAGCCCCCCCAATTCCTCACTCAGTTCAAATTCATCACAGCCGGAAAGAGAACCTGTAATAACATCCCGAATAGGACACGGAACCAAAATACCGATCATCATACTTAAGTGAAAAACCAAAGATATCCGCACATAGCGCCATCTCAACTCATAAGGTTAATTCCATATCACAAACGACGCATTCCTCAAATCCCCAAAAAAAACAAAATATTCGATAAACTTAGCCATCGAAAGAAAATCTCAACGCAACCCAATTCACCTAAACAATAAAACTAAAACTGGGTCCCATCCCTTCCATCCATTCATCCCATCAATCTATCCTCCTCATCGGCCCGTTTCAATTATCCGGATCCGGGGTACATAACGCTACGTATGTATGCGGAGGAAAGCTGGGGAACTCCAGTAGCAGGGTACGCATAAGGAGTTAATAGCGGCCGAACCAAGAATTGAAAGCTTGGCCAATGGGGATGTGGGGCAAGCATTCGGAAATGTACCGAGGGGTGCGGCGAGGATTGATGCTTGTGGGTTGGATTGAGGGAGATGAGGGAGATTTGAGGTTATTGGTGGGTGAAGATGGGGGTTTTTAGTAGGAGGGTGTTGATGGGTTTGTAAGAGATAGGTACATAGATACATAGGTAGGTAGGTAAGTAGGTAGGTATAAATAAAGAAGTAGAGAGGTAAATAGTTTGTGGGGTTTGAATGTTGATTATGGGTAGAAAGCAAGGGTTGAGAATTATGCGGGGAGGAGGCGAGATTCGGGAGATGAAGGGGAAAGAGAAAGGGAAAGGGAAAGGGGAAGAGAAAGGGGAAGGGAAGATTCAGGATCAATTATTATTTAGATACAGTCAATCAATCACACTCAGTCATATTCATCCACATCCACATCCAGATACTTGGAATTACAAATTACATTTCAAAAGACTTTACCATTTATCAAACTAATGACATGGTCTCCTGATAAAATATCATGAGAACTGGGAAATTTTATAGTAAGCTTTTCATAGAGTAGAATGATGATATGATGAATCATTTTAATAATGACCAACTTCTCAACTGTTCATTGCCATCTATTTCATCCCATTCCATTAGGTCCAGAGAACCAAATCTCCTTGTTGGCATTCAAGTACAATGATGCGGTGCATGACTCGTGAAAGATTGGTATGAAGACCTAATTACCCCTAATAATGCTTAGCGGGGTCATATGTTAATATATCGATATAACCTAATTGATATCAAGGATAAAAGAAACGAATGAAATGAAAGGGAAGAAGTTATTCCGTCCGTTTGTCTGGTCAGCTTTCGATCACATGTACATGTGATGTGGGAAGGGGTGAGATAGAAAGAGGGAATGATGAGGCTATACCGGTCTAGATGCGATGCGATGAGATGGGTGTGAAACATTCATTCATTAGTTCTACTGTATCTAGTGCTCTATCACTCTTAAAGATTGAACACGGAGTAGAAATAAAAAATCAGATGACGAAATAGTATTTAAGTTCGAGAAAGTAAGTTGAGTACTTGGAAGGATAAATGACGATGATGATATTGAAATGTCAATTCCAATCATAAGGTTCGCTAACTTTGTGCTCGAAAAGGTTGAATGGCATAGTCGCCTCAAGGGGAAAAAGATCTTCTCCGCATCATGGAAGGTTCTCCGCATTCTTCCATTCATGATTCCGTACAAAAGCATGAGTTTCGGTCCTTTTGTTCCGTACTTTCGGGTCTTGGTGTATGGGATGCAGATGTGTGTGTGTGTGTGTGTGTGTGTGTGTGTGTGTGTGTGTGTGTGTGTGTGTGTGTGTGTATGTGTGGGTATGAGTATGGGTATGTACCAATTACCCAGTAGAATAGTAAACTTTATGGTATCGATATCTCGAACTAGATATTATATCCTCATAATCATGTGATACTTCTATAATCTTCGCACTTGAGAGAAGAGAAAAGAAAGAAAAGAAAAGAAAAGAAAAGAGAAGAGAAAAGAAAACTCGTAACATTATACTATCCAAGTACTATACTCGGGTAATATCATCTGATGCAATCCTTCATGGAAACAGAGAACAAAAAACAAAGCACCGCACACACACTCCATTTAAAGTATTACAATCTAAATATATAATCTAACAGTATATATGACAGGATATATTTATATCCAACGTACTCGTACAATCAAGCGAATATATAAAGTACCTATATGATGAAACATCTAGGCTTGCCCTTTTCTCCTTCATACAGTAAGCAACACAATGATATATAATAATCCCAACACCAAACTCTATTCTTTAGCCGTTCCCCCCCTTACTTACATCGAGATCCCAGATCGTTTCTACTGCAATATGTCATTCTGTCATCCTCTCATCTTCGCTTTCAAAGTTAAAATGGCTGGTAGGTAGAGTATTACTGTAGTCTATGCTGTTGGCTGTTTAGTTTACTTTGTACTCTGTTGGCTGTTTAGCCTACTTCGAACTGTGTTGGCTGTTGGTGTAGTGTATTTTGTACTCAAGTATTTCGTACTCAAATATACCTAGTAAGCATACCTACAGATATATAAATAATACACAAACAAACATGTATACAAAAATCCCATTTATCATTTACGAATTAAGAATTCTACACCTATTATACGCTCGTAGCATCAACGCACTTGGATAAACCATTCGTGTATATCAAAGTATATTCATGATATTCCGAATATGTACCATATTAACCTTATACCATATCGTGCCAAGTAAAGCAAAGCAAAGCCAACCATACATTCTTGCAACAGCAGCAACATACGGAGTTTAATCATCGCCCAAGTACAAGATTGACATAATAAACCCCCTTTCAAAGCAGTAGTATCGGACAGGCGCTTACTCGAGTTGTTAAAATGTTACTATTTTCAGAACCTTGTTGTAAGATGATGACAACTATATCAAATGCTCATCTTGTCTTGAGCTACCTAGGTATTCATTCACCCTCATATCTCTATAGTATATACCATTCACCATGCCGGTACCTCTGTACAGCCATCTCCCATCTACCAAGAAAACCCAACCAAATACCAAATACCAAATAACAATAATAAACCTTTGATACCTACCTATATAACCAAGCCTATCCAATCTAATGTATCTAACCTCTATACAATAAGCAAATACCTACAGAGTACAGTACAGTAGTACATACATACATACATATACATACATACCCACACCCCATAACCATAACCATAACCATAACCATAACCATGATCCAAAAATAAAGATCAAGATCACCGCGATCATTTCCCCATTCTTCCTCACCGGACCTTGAACTTTTGTTTCCTTGGTGATTACTTAAGCTTGCTACTCTACTAGATACTTGGTTGGTAGAAATCACTGTATTGTTTGGTGTTTGCTTGTGTTGGTTTTTGCATTGGTCTTGATGTACGAGATGTATTATCTTTACGTACAGTATCGTCTCGTGTCGTTGTGTAAGGTTGGTTGTAGGTTGGTATGTACTGTATGCTAGATGTATATTTCGCATCATCTTGCGATTTTAATTCTCAAGCCTCATTCTTACAGTTCTCACCCATTAATCAAATATCAATAAACTCAACATACTGCGCTGTAACCATCCGGTATACATATGACTTTCAACGATATATTAGCATATGCAACATGCAATGCAGTGCTCTGCAGTTCTAGCCATAGCTGCAGACTAGAAAGCGATCAGCGGTTTTTACAAATCGAATAGAAGACGCGAAGAATTCTTGATATGCATGGATGTTCCTGACTGGTTAATGAATCGGCTGTGTCGCCTAAATTGGCTACAAAAGGTAAAATGATGGCGGATTTCCGAACTGGGATTTATCCATGTTGGCACCTGGCTGGGTTTCCTGATTGGTGGTTTTCTCCGTGTGAGTGACGATTCAGGTGACAGCTTGAATCTGGCGCGGAGGTTTATCTGAATGGGGAGTTGGTGAATCTCGGGTTGAACGAGGGAGTTGGGGTGAAGGGTTGGGAATGGCGGTGTTGGTTGGTTGGTTGATTGATTTGGCCTTCTTTGATCGTTTGACTGATGGGATCATTGATGTTTCCTAATATTAGGGAACTGGGAAAAGGCCTGGTGAGAGAAAAGTATGCGTATGCATTATGGACTGGTGACTTGACAGTTGATATGTGCTGATGAAATCATGGTCATGGATTTCGTAGGAGATGGAAATAAGAAGCTGATGTGTGAGGAGATTACGCTCTTATGTTGGCTGGATTGTAACACTTGTCAGCTTTCTCCTTTCCTCTGTTTAGTATGGTAAGACGGAAAACTTTACAGTGCCGAAATGGTTGGACCAATTGATCATTTCGGGGGCGTCAAGACTTCGTAAAGATGACTTTACTGAATGGGGTTTGAAACGGTGGGATAGATCTTTTCAATTGGTTGAAAAGAGGGAACGGGGAACACCATCAGAAATCCATCCCCCCCTTGAGCTATTTCTAAAGCTAAAGCTAAAGGGAAAAGAGTTCTTGTTCATGGCGATACCCGTGCTAACTAGTGGCGTCCGTAGTGGATGAAATCTTTTTCTACTAAAGTTTAGTATATGGCGGGTTAGAGGGACAAGAGGGACAAGAGGTGAAAGATGGATTGTGATTGGTTTGAAAGATTTCAATCTTCGCACCAGGTACGAGAGAGGTTTGTGAGAGCGACAAGAGGTGGAGAAGCCGAGGAGATGGGGGTTGTGTGAAGGAGCATGTAGGGTACAGTGGATGTATGTGGTATATTATTATGGTTCATGGCATACGGACTAGACAGACTAGACAGACTAGACAGATTAGACATATACATACATATACATACATACATACATACATACATACATACATACATACATACATACATACATACATACATACATACATACATATATATACATACATATATACATACATACATACATACATACATACATACATACTACATACATACATACATATACATATACATACATACATACATACATACATACATACATACATATACATACATATACATACATACATACATACATACATACATACACATTATACATACATACATATATATACATACATACATACATATATATACATACATATATATACATATATATATATACATATACATATATACATACATATACATACATACATACATACATACATACATACATACATACATACATACATACATACATACATACATACATACATACATACATACATACTTTATTTGGAAGTTGATGTACTCAAAGACATTGATGCCGATATCGATACTTTTCTTAACTTCTCTCCTCGGTATAGAGTAGAAGAGTCTTGGATCTAGATGGTGTGATGATATTTCCAAGAGGGCCGATTTTCATATGATGCTTAATTAAAGTTTGACACCTCAGTATTGTCCTTCAACTCCCGTACTCCCGTACTCCCTTCCGCCGCCACACGAAGATCAGGATGTATTTTGAGTTCAAATGTCAGCAAGTATCATCTAGAGAATAATCCTGTGCCGGTATGAGGCTGGTTATACAGATCATACAACACATACAAGCTGAAACTTTATTACCCAAGGGTCCTAGATGTCATCTATAGTAATTACTTCACATTAATCTACCGCACGTTTTCATATAAAAGAGTTTAAAAGGCTCACTAAGTTCGAAATCTTTCCTTGGCTTTTTGTCACTCACCTCTTCTTCTTCTTCTTCTTCTTCTTCTTCTTCTCTCTCTGATCCTTTGGCGCCGGTTCTCACAGTCTCCTCAATGCCTTTAAGTCAAGTCAAGTGAAGCCAAGTCAAGCCAAGCCAAGCCAAAGTCGCGCCAGGGAAAATTCAGCTCTTTAACCAGGAGTCGGAGTGTAATTTTCGAATATTACCCTAATTCTCATCTAAAGCGATTCTTAAGCTGACACAGACCATTTGTTACCCACGAAGGAATTATCATCTACTAGCCATGATATGGTAGAATGATATAGTACAATCACGAAGAAGAGTTGAGAAAGGCAGAGGCTTTGTAAGTTGGGTTTGATCTATTAATGAGACAGAATCCAAAAAGAAATAGAGAATAGAGAATAGAGAATAGAGAATAGAGAATAGAGAATAGAGAATAGAGAATAGAGAATAGAGAGAAAGAGAAGAAGAAAGAGAGAGAAAATGTTAAGATTGAATTTAATGGGATATTATCGGTATATTATTTACTAACGTAATATTGATAACTGGTATTATAGTAACCAATATAATATGTATATTTACAAAGTGGTCCGGGTATGTTATTATTTTTTTATCATCCATCTTTACTTTGATTGGTTCTTGAAGACTTTATTTTGTTTTTCTTATACTCATTTGTCTATTAGAGAGCTATTGTTACCTCGATATCTATTTTCAATACTACTTATATATTTATAATAATAATAATATATATATATATACACACACAGACACATAGACACATAGACACACACATACATACACATAAACAAACAGACACACACATACTCTGTACACACGCATCTCATCTCATCTCATCTCATCTCATCTCATCTCATCATCATCTATCTCATCTCATCTTTAACTTCACTTCACTTCACTTCACCTCACTTCACTTCACTTCCCCACTCTCCACTCTCCAATCTGCAATACTACAATATAATATAATATACTACCATACTACCATACTACCATACTACCATACTACCATACTGCCATATACTACTACAATACTACCACAACTAGGGTTAACCAATATCTATCCACCTTTTCTCCCAACAACCAAATATTCATTGATTCATTTTTATTCGATCCATCCATCATATCTCTACATCTACCTAGGACGTATCTATTATGGTATTTACTAGCATCTTCCAAGTTCATTCTGATATCTCACAAATTCCAAACTCGTCAACTCATCATCAGCACTTAGCACCCAGCACCCAGCACCATTCAACATCTATCAATATATATATATATATACAGACCATTACACTACTGATCATACGTATTCTACTTATTACTACTTGATCTACTTATCCTACTTATCCTACTGTATACTTAATCCTACTTATCTACTCGATATATTCACATCCGCATCCGCATCCTGACATCCATCCACATCCACATTCCACATCCACATCCATCATCCACATCCCATCATCCACATCCATCATCCATCATCATCCCATCCCATCATCCACATCCCATCCACATCCATCATCACTCCATCTCCACCACCGCCCACATCTACACATATCTACACATATCCTCCTCTACACCTCTAATTCCAATTTCACACTTCAACCACCTCAATAATCTCTCTAGCTACCCAGACCCAGATATCATCCATCATTTGGGATATCTACCAACTTCTTTCCCAAATCTACGAGCAATAATACTTACCACCACAACAACCCTCCACCACTTTCTTTCCTTTCTCCTTATCTTACCTTGCCTTGTTTTGCCTTGTTTTGCCTTGTCCTGCCTTGTCCTGCTTGCTTACCTTGCCTTACTTACCTTACCTTACCTTCCTTGTCATTCAAGCAGTGGAGTTTCTTCTTGAATGTATCAACTCAATCAATGCACTTACGCACCCACGCCCCCCACATTAACCATAATTAACCACTTTCTAATGGCTTAAATTGTCAACTGCACCCATCCAATTCTTCTTTCAAGGGTCCCACTTTTATCTCTTGCCCTTTCCTTCCCTTCCTCTTACTTCATTTTTCAGTCGAAATAAACTTCTTGTTCTCTTTTTGACTTTGCTTTGCTTTTTTTTTTGCTTTTGCCTTTTGCTTTGCTTCCTTTTCTTCTTCTTTCTTCTTCTTTATTCTTCTCCTACTCCTACTACCGACTTCTACCACCTCTCTCCCAAATAACAACATTCAAACTCCGATCAAAGGAGGAGAAGAGTGAAGAAAACAATAGAAGAAAGATATAATTAATAATTGATTTTCCACAATATTCAATTATTTTTATTTCGTCTTTCCATTTCTTCTACTTCTTCTATATCTCTCTCCAGCTTCTTCTTCATCTTCTCAAAGAGGGAATAATAATAAAATAAAATTAAAAAATTCTAATCATTCCAAAATCTCAACCTTCTCTTCATCCATTTATTCATTTATTCATTTGTTCACTCCTCCATACATATATATATATATATATATATATATAAATATATATATATATACATATACATATACATATACATATAATACATATACATATACATATACATATACATATACATATACATATACATATACATATACATTTATACATTATATATTCCATATTCATCTTTCATCCAATTTATACCAAATTCACAAAATCCTTCAACCCCCGCATCTCCATGAAATGAGTATCCCGTCTCCGCCATATTGGATTATACGGACCGAATAAATACTGCAGAAATCCAACATTGTGGTTTTGGAATTGTTGTCCATCATCATCGAATATTAAAATCGAATATTGTATTAAATCGACGAATTAAGGAATTAAGAAATTAAGAGATCAACAAATCCGGAAATCGACAATTCGATTGTTATTTTGGTATTTTTATACTTGATACTTTCTTGCAACCAAGACAAGAGAATTAAAATATTAAATTTAATCTCTCTCTCTCTCTCTCTCTTTCTTTCTTTCTTTCTTTAAGAAGGGAAAGACGCAAGAAAGAAACTCCACATATATATAAAATCAAGTCTATATAACAGATATTCAATAAATAATATATATATATATATATTTATACCTAGGTATATACATACACACACACCCGTGGACATATATATCATATATACCCCAGACAAAAAATATATATTTTTAACGACGTCGATAAAAATCAATCAATCCATCAATCAATCGCGTTCGTTTATCCTACACAAAGCAAAGCAAAAATCATCAAGTGCTTTTTCATCAAGAGGTGTACTTTTATCCAGTTGCAGGTTATTATCGATCAACCAAAATCAATTCAAAGCTTTGGTGGTTTTTTAATTCATTCATTCAATTCAATTCATTCAATTTCAAAACTTCAACTTATTCTATTTATTTATCTACTTCTACTTCTACTCTACTTCTCTTCAACTCATTCTTCTTCTTAATTCATCAATTCAATTTGATCAACACTTTAATCTCATTTGTTTATATGTTTACTTGTCTATGTCGTTTTTGATTCATTATTGACTTGATTCGATCACTCCAACTCAATCAATCACGTGGCGACCTGACTCCATTGTTGGTCTCTCAATATTCGATTCTCAATCTCAATTTCATCTTACCTTCATTTGGATTGATCGTCGTCCGACAAATAAAACAAAATCTGCCATCTGCCATTCGTCTTCTCACCCCCTCCACCGCTATTATGTCGTCCATTCGTCAAGAGGAGCATGCGATGCATGTCACGACGCAAGGTTAATGCGATGGAATAAATCCATGTCGAATTGTTCGTCGGCACATAATCATGTACTTTTGCCATCCAAAGAGGTCCAGGGTTCAGACGTCATCAGCGATTGAGACAATCACATCGTCCTCTCGCACCGATGCATGCGTTCCAGTACGTGTAGTCCGCTCGTCTACGGGTTCTGACGCGAGTGATCAGGATGTACGGATTTCTTCTTGCGGATGTTCCTAGCATGCCGTTTGGGAGGGGTAGGTAGCATTTACGTGGATAAATGTCCTACTGTCTCTTGACGCATGTGTGCTTCATGTGATCACCGTGTTGGGTCCGGGATCCCTCTCGATTGGCATTACTGCGCGTTTGTCGGGCAATATTGGTGAAGCCGTTGAAGTTCGAAAGGTTGTTACTGCGGTCCAACGCTTGTGACGCTTTTTTTGCTGTATACGGTTGGTCTCTTAAGTTGGTTCCTTGCGGGAAGGGCACTGCCCCGTGGGTGTTAAGATTTGTGTTATGAATCTCCGGGGGAAGATGTATGGTTTTTCTCCCGAAGGTAATGCACCCGGCGTTTTGGGACAAGAATCATAGCCTGCAAAGAATCGGCTTTCTCCAGCCTCTTTGCAGATTGCCCACCCCCTCCATTTATGGCTTTTTTCGTCGTCTCGCTTCGTGATCTATTTGTTGCTTGTGGAAATCGTCGGTGTTTCAGCTTCTTTTCTCCAACCTTTCGTGCCCTCATATTTGTCAAACGGCAGACTGCGAGTACTGTTGGCATCGTTTGGCATTGAGTATACCAATGTTTCAGTGTACTGTGATTGTATAAATTTCGTTAGGCGTTTGCTCGGGAATTTGGCGCGAAGTGGTCAGTTCAGTTCAGGTAGGGGTTCAGGTGTTGGATTGGTGGTTTTTTATTTCATAACCAATTTACTGCGATTGATCTCGTGTTGAAGTTCGAGTGGATGCTCTTTAACGATGTTCTTTTATCTCCGCTCAATTGCCTTTCAGTTGGGGCGCCGATTATTCCAATTCATGCGTGCTCTCGGTCCTCCGAATGGCGACATGATTCTTCGTCTTCACAAAGTTATGAGGTCTCCGGTCTCAATCCATGTTGCAAACGTTCCAGACTCAATGTGCGCGAGGTTGACTGTTTGGGATTCGGAAATACTGGTTAGATCCCTCAGTTATAGCACATGCTAGCCCCAATGATTATAAGATGGGGCATGCGATGGAGGTAACATTTGATAAGGATGGAAGATTTAAGTAGTCCCAGTGAGGGTAGTTGTCTTCCGAAACTCCATTCATCCCCGCCTCATGACTCTGGAATGGTATCAAGCTTTGGATTATCTGGATTTCATGTTTGCATGTCACTCATGGATGGATACAAGAGAGAGTTCAATGTTGAACCGAGAGAGTTCTTTCGTGTTTCTGGTGTATGAGTGATGAGTAATGGGTGTAGTGTGATGGATGGAATTGGAGGAAGAGACGCACCGTAGACAGGGAGTGGAAGCGTTCGTATGCCACTTCAAGAGGATATCGATTTAGTCATGGTCACTTTTCGAGATAGTACTGGCGCAGAGGATATGGGAGTAGGGGGAAATGGTGTGGACTTGGGTTCCTGCGTATAGGTGATGTCATGTGGAGTTAATTACTTGATTGACAGTGAGGTTTTGGGTCAGGATGCGATTGGACGAATACGACTGATTCTTCATTCGAATCGCCGATTTCGATTCGAATCCATCGTCTCGCGTCACGAAAGATCTATGGTATTAGCTATGTCGTTTTGGCACAAATTATTCTGTCGATCGTCGCAAGGAATTGAATTAATAATGAATTTATCTGGGCTGGATCTGGACTCTCAACAGAGAAAGGTCAAGATCAAAGTAGAAGCCAATGATTCTCGGTTGCACGACTCAACGGATTCTCGTTTTTTTTTTAACAAAAAACAAGAGGGAAAGAAGGGAAATGGAACACATACGTGTTATATGATACTTTGAATTGGTGAATATGGGGGGTTTATGGAATGGGAATTGGGAATCAAAGAAAGGAAAGGAACGAAGGGGAACGAAGGGAACGGAAAATACATTAAATGATTCATGTTGGTGTTTGGGAGGTTTGGTGAATGATTTGATCAATGGATGGATGAATGGATTGATGCTTGTTTATGATTTGAGTTTAACTCAGGGAACTGAGATGAGATGTCAATGTATATCCACTGTTCTATGTATGCTATGGTGTGTTAGCTTGTTTGTTCTAGATATATGATATCTGATTTATTCATGATTTGAGTCTGTATGTGTTTGCTTGTTTGAGTGGTTTATGAATGATAAGGAATAGTGAGGAATGGTGAAAATGTTTTTCATCTACGGCGTGGTAAAGCGCAGTGCATGATAGGTAGGTACGTTGTTGTCATTCATTGAAAGTTTCAACGAAACTCCAGGGTCAAGACGGATCTTCAAGAATTCAGATTCATTTGTGTGGTTGTTAAGTGTTGATTGATTGATTTTATTAACGTCCGTTTTCAGTCCACGACTATATAGGACGGCTAGGCCCTTGGGCCTAGCAGGTAACTTTTTAATTTACAAAATTGGAGATGGTCTATTTGGGGAAGTGAAAACAAATGTTGGGGACCGGTTGTTAAGTGTTGGATTGTAGGGAGGAGATGTAAAGTTTAAAGCAGAGCAGAATAGGAGGGGAGGCATGGGTGATGGTATCTTATACCTCCATTGTAGGGGGAAGTATTTTGTGTTTGGGGTTTGACTTGGATGTGATGTGGAGATGGAGAAGGGAGCAGAGGCAGAGGCAGAGGCAGAGGCAGAGGCAGAGGCAGAGGCATGGGATGGTAGGAAGGGGGAGATGGAGTCGACTAAGTACTTTCTCAGGTGAGTATGCTCAATGAAGAGTGAGGTACGCCGTATTCATGTGATGTTGGTGGGCCGGTGATTGTGTATATGGATGTGATAGGAGGTGCTGGGCTGGATGGGTATTCAGGAGAAAACCGATTCAAAGGGCAGTTGGCACCATTGGTGTTAGATACATCAGGCTCTAATCTGCAGTAATCTCTTCAAATTGGGGAAAGAATCGTCCATTCTGCAAATAGTCTAGGTCTACGCTTAGGCCTAGGATCAAGATGTTGCTCGTTACTGTATCATGAAGTCTACAGTTTTTGTTTGGGTCGAAGTGCGCGTTGGATTTGGGGGTTAGAAGTTTGTGTAGCGTTCTGAAATTCATTTGTTATTATCAATTTGGTATCTGGTAAGGTGAGATGAGTCTATTATGATTCCGATGTAGACTGTCGACCCGGAATATCTTCAGCTACCTAGCCTTGCTAGATGAGCCTTGCCGGATGTGATCCGAAGAGAAACGGGAAGTGTAGTGATCTGATCGGTATGATCTAAGTATGTCCAATGGTACAAGATTCCTGAATGGTAAATGGACATTTACCGAGAAGACCGGAAATTTTAGATAACAGGGGTTGGGATTGGTGAATATGCTGATAAGTCAATTGCTTGATTTACCTGATCTGTTGAGCTCATATGCGCTGTTATCCTTAGACAAGAGTGTCAGAATGATGAGTCCCTTGTTTTGAACCTGGACTTATGGCTCATAAGCGATTGGTATCATGCATGGTACTGACATGCGCGAAGTCACTTCACCTGTGGCATAGGTGTTTTTGCTTTCTCATCAGAGTCCAAAAATTCATATGACAGATGGAAGGTCCAACAAATCTGGGAATTGAAGTGAGATATTATAATTAATTAAATGTTAATGTTAATCATGCGGTGTTCAAATGGTCGAATACTCTCTTTACAAACCGAGTAAAGTCTCAACCAAATTTCCAGGCGTCTCAAAAAAATCAAACATCACAATCCCGACCCTCTTCCCTTTCATCCCCTTCAAGAATTTTACCAGCATTTGATTGACTCCTCCACTTGGCGTGTAATCACTTCCGTTCCCAACAGCCATAATCTCAGGAAAAACACCATCCAATATCTGTCCTCCACTAGCCCACGTCCACCATAAACTATCAGGTGCTAGAGATTGATTCGCCGCTTTCAGGAGATGAGCCGTGGTGACATCGTACTTCCATTGAATATCGACAGTGGCATTAGAATACCATGGAGTCTGGGGCTCGTAACCATCCTCAATGTAAGCGGCCGAGTCGCTCGCTGCATTATAGATAAGTTTTATATCTGGAGAATTGTCGGTCCATAGGGCGGGGGGGAAATGAACGCCAGGTAAGGCATTTTCATACAAATCTGGTAGATGGTTCAAATCGAAGCGACGGAGAAGTATAATCTTTCCTCGTGATTCACCAAGAGTTCCAAATTCATCTTTCGCTTGGACTAGATACTTTTTCGCTGCCGGGGATGAAAGAGCATCAAATAGCTTTAGTTGAGCTTCCGCATCATTTGACCCGTACTCCGTTGTATCACCCTCATATTGAAGACTCAACAACACTACCTCAGAAGGATGGTTATCAAGCCAGTGATAATAACCAAAGAGAACATCATCCAAAGTTGCAGTTTGCGATTGAAGAGCTTGACTATGCCAAAACACAATGGAGGCATTGGTAACATCCAAGGCGAACCTCAAGTCAAATGCTCGAATCCCCGCATCAAGCATATCAATTATGGAGCTTCTCTGGCATCGATAAAATTCTGGTGGGCCAGGAGGTTGGTTTCCTAGAAACGTGATGCTATCAAGTGATGCTTGAGTGGCGAGAGAATAGTTCCAGGTTGCGGTGTCGTGAGTTCCCGGAATGTTCATATGTACGAGCTTTGTGGAATCAGGGTACTTGCTCATCCATGTTGAGGTATTCAATTGCTTGTTCACATAGTGTCCAAAGATTGGAGACGCATCTTTGAGGGATTTCTGGAGGGCGAATTCTGGGAGCGAAAGATCCGAGGATCTGGCTTGGTGGCAATCCAATATAGGCGAAGCATGAGCTGGAATTAATATTCCGAAAGCGATCAAGACATTTATAATGGAAAAGAACATTTTAATATATTTTATGCACTTTGTGATATTACAACAGATACGATAGCCAATATTGGTGACACGTTGTCAACAAGTTCAAAGGTCGATGTTCGATCCAGAGAAAATGTGTTTCGTGCCGTCAGGTTATCAGGGAAGGTTGCCGTTGTAACGTAAGAGATGTGACTCCGTGTTCAACTCCGTAGCACAGAAGTCCAACAATCATGAATATATTCAATTTCTTAGAATCCCAATAGTCGAGGTATATGTAATTGTACTAAATCGAAATCAATATTTCAATCTTTATATTAGTTTAGAGCTAGGGTCGGATAAACCTATTGGACCTATTTTAGACCTGTTTTAGACGTCACGTGTGTTCGGTCTACTTGACGATATCCCTTTTTGCGCATGACCTTGACTGGCTTTCTGTTTTCCAGAGGGCATGGATTCATTTTTACATGAAGACACAAAACTCTAATGTATATATCAAGTGTATCAATTCAATTTCCAATCCTGGACTCCTGGTCGTCATATGCATGATAATCCATGGCCAAAATTTTACCGGCCTGGTCATCGTATATACGTATACAGAAGCAGCAAAGCACCCAGGCAATCAACATTTGAACTCCACGAAAGGAGGCCTTCACACAAATATCCTTTTGGATCCTCCTCATTTGATAGTTGAATGGAACTTAAATCTCCTGTCGTCAATATATCATGACTTTTCCGGGAAGATAGGTTCAAGTAGTACTGGCGTTCCCAATCCTGTTTAGTCGTTGCTTCCCATAGTTGCTTGGTGCATGGCAGTGGTAAATCTTTCGTACTATAAGATGAATGTAGTACTTTGATACCGAAATCTACATTGAGAATTTTGTGTATTAACAACAACAACGTGTATGTTCTGAAGCCATGGTTAGAACTTTGACGATAGACAACATGCAGCAACTACCCTGTTTTACTTTTCGAGATATATCCATTTTTCTCAGTTTGTGTATTCCTCTGGATATTCAGACTCTGAAGATGAGGCGATTTCTTGTAAGTTTGTCAAAATTTCCCACCCATCTATTAATTACCATGCAGGAGCTGGAGAGAATATAATCTAGCCAAACTCACGGCTATAGATATTACAAGGAGAATGCATAGAATAGGTCAAGACATCGTTCCTTCTCCGATGATAAAATGATGCTATACATCGCCAATGCCTGAACTGCTGCAAGCTTGGCAATTTGATCAAAACCTCGATACTAACCAAATCATACCAATCAGTGATGGGCCATCACTAGCATCACTAACAACTAAAATCAACAAAAGAACAAAGACTTTTATCTCGTTATGGATCCTTTGAACCTCATACATTAATGTTCTCAGAACAAAAAAAATTCCTCGCTGTGGTTTTGTTTCTGAACATAGGAACAAAACTTGCACAATATGCTAGAGGCTCTGGGAGTGACAACTTATGAGAGTGATCATTACCAGTCACAAGGGCTGTGTTATGTACAAACGGGAGAATACCCATTCCACCAAGTGTATCAGGACATGACAAAAGGGTTGCAATAAATGTGATTGGCAGCCATTGTACCAGCCATCGTATTCATAACTCTCCTTGATAACATCCTGTGATTATCATGGAGCATTTTTTTCGGCTCGGGACATGGCGCTGAGACTGTCCATTGTATAAAAGAATTTTTGCATATAGTACTCGTGTAACTTTCTTCTCTGACAGCTTCAGATGACTGAGGACTAGGAATAGGGATGCTTGATCTGAACGAAGACGTATCGAATTGCGGAATAATCGAGGTAGATACATGATTTCCGGAGAAAATGAAAGGGTCAATATCCCAATTAAGTCCTCGTAAAATGCTTTCAATATCTACAACATCCTCGTTTAAACCTGGGATATCGAAAGCCAGAAAATCTAGATCTTGTATATTTTCAACCGTTCCTGAAGCGGAGACTTCACTAGATTGTGGAGATTCCGAGCTTTCTGTGATGGGGAGGTGAGGTAGGATTCTTTTTCTGAGATTATTGGTAGAAACCTTTCTGGCCTTGCTGTAATCACATGGGATATTCTTCAAAGTACATCTTGTACGGATAGGTATAGTAAGACTACAACGAGCTGTCGCATGCCGACATGCAGCACATGACCTTTTGCGTGGCGTAGGCATAGCATAGCATAGATGATGGGATGGGATGGAGAGCTCGAGTCGAGAAAGGGATGACAAGGAATAAAAGATTATAATAACAAGTGATGAATTTGAAGATATAAATTACGGTGTATGTTGGATTTGCAATTCGGAAGTTCAATGTCGGAAGTTATATATAGATCTAGAAATGATATGATATATAGAAATGATATGTAATCATGTACGGAGGTAAACTTCCTGTCAGTTACAGTGGGCTGATTAGCGCCGGAAGTTATTGCGATAGCCGCGAATGCCCACCAGGCCCCATAGAATTAATGATGAGATCAAGGTTTCTCCTTCATCAACCGCCAAACTTGAGTAAACTCTCACCACAGTACTCCCAATGTTCAATGGGACTTTCGACAATATTATTCATGAGGAAGTCATCCAACGTAGCTCCATTTACTCAAGTTTTCTGTTTGGAAATATTTGGAAGCCTGCCACTCTTCGGGAGAACAGTGAAGCAATGAAGACCGCGGAATTCCGAGATGGGATTACAGTTGCCATTTCCTGGCCTCATTCTAGAGCTTCTAGGAAATGTGCGCAAACCCCCGGAGACAGTAGGTAGTGCTTAGCTTCTTACATCTGTATTTCTGAGCAGCTTTTGATGTATAAATATGTTTGTGTGTGTCATTTGCAGGTTTTCATACTATCAAGAACGAACACCTGATCATGAATTCACTTGAACACTCAAACACTCAAACACTCAAACACTCAAAAAACACTCAAACACATTAACTTCTGCTCATTTGAATGGGCGTTCTGCTTTCATTCAAAATAAAATTCAGCAAACATGTCTCCCATTCGAGTTGGTGTCATTGGTGTCGGTACCCCTTCTCCCTCCCAGCCGGCAGCTTCAGGGACTTGGGGAGCGTTAACTCATTTGCCTGCCTTACGCGAATCTCCTCGATACAAGATTGTCGCCATCGCAAACTCAACCGTTGAATCTGCCAAAACTTCAATTGCTTTTCACAAACTAGATGCCGAAGTTAAAGCATACGGAAGTGCAGAAGAAATGGCTAAAGATCCCGAAATTGATCCTGTTGTTATCTCGGTCATTGTTCCAAAACATCACGACCTTAAAAAACCTTTACTTTTGGCGAAAAAAGATGTATTCGTTGAATGGCCTTTAACTGCCAATACTGCTGAATACGAAGAGCTGGCTGATTTGGCAAAATCGCAGAACGTCAAGGGTATTGTGGAAACACAGGCTCGCGCGAACCCATTGGTAGTAAAGATCAAAGAGCTTATAGACAGTGGCAGAATTGCTACCGTCTTGTCATTTACGGCAACTGGGTCTTTCATGTCTGTAATGAGACCCAAGGTCCCTGATCCCATCAAATACCTTGTGGATAAAGATAGTGGAGGAAACAATCTTACAATCTTCTACGGACACTGTATGTCAAGACCTACAGGTTTATCTTTTTGCCGCTGACATGCTAACATTTCCTAAGTCCTAGATTCATTCATTCACGTCGGAAAATTTCAAGCAACTTCATGCCATTTCCAAAATTTCCTACCCAGCTGTCGATATTATATCGAAGGATGGCGCTGTTCTTATTCCAAACTATTCAAAGACTACCCCCGATTACATTTTTGTGCATGGTACACTCGAATCTGATATTATGGCATCTGTCAACTTTCGCGAGGTCAATTGTAGTACGGCTAGTGGTGCTGGTATCAGGTAAACAATCACAGGCACAAAAGGAGAAATTGAGATCACTGCGCTAGAGATTATGTGGCAAATTGCTACACTAGGAGCAACTCTTAAGGTGAGAGCTCGCAATCAATATAAGGCTGGAGATATTGCTTCAGATCCCGGGAATCGATACGTCGCTTTCCGCGCTTTATATTAAGCCTGCTGAGGTTAAAGATGTGATATTTGAAGCATTAGAAGAGCCAGATTACATAGCGAGTCTATCTTCGGCTGCCAAGGGGGTAGCCCGGACTTGGGAAGCATTCGCGAATGGCGAGACAAGCAAGTATGCAACATTCGAGGATGCGCGTGCAATTCACAGAACTCTCGATTATATCAAAGTGAGGTCACTATAAAAACCCAAAGATTCGATTTTCCGATAACTTTTACGAAGCTGAGATAGTCATTTAGGGTGATGTTTTAGTATATTTTGAGGCAGGTAGTGTAGTAGATGCAAAGGGATGAAGACTTTTAGTTAAATTTACTTGCATTCCTCATGAAACTGGGCGGGGATTGAGAATTACCTTATTTGTCTATCAAATACCTTCAATAAGCGTCTACCGTTTCAATATATATTACAAGTATTAGTAGATTTCTCAAACTACACTCGTACTCGTATTTCTAACCTCAACGCCTGCTTCTTGATTTCGCACTATATCCCGCGTGTGCTTTCAGGCTAAATTGAAAGAAAGAAAAACATATGTGCCCAAACATACGTTTTAATTGGTGTTCCTGAAGAAGAAAAACTTGTCGCATATTGCACTGTAACTGTAACCATTCATGCTATCTCAAATTTCAACGTCCACAGCATGCATACATAAATGGAGGTTCAATTCCGAAAGCTTATAACCAAGTGGCAGTGGAAGGCCTTTTTCTATATAATTGGATTCGCCTTGGTTTTCTGGATACTATCGAAAGGATTTTACAAAATGTTCATCAGCAATCAAGTTGTCCTTTTTGTATTTCTAGCTGGATCACAAGGAAAAATCACCTTAACTCCCCTCGAAACTTTGTACCCAATAGGCCTCAATGATACTTTATACATCACAAATACATCACTCGGATCATATGGTGGAATTCATTCAGCTCTTGCAAAGTCTACGATATCGAATGTAACATATGGGTCATACGATTACTGTTCTATGCTCCATCCACGAGTATCGGAATACAAACTGCCTGCACCTGTAACCAATGGGAATGTGAAAGCGAATATTGTTTATCTGGAGTATTTACAAAGGCATCAGAAAAGGACCATGTATAATGTTTTGCCTAGTGGAGAGGTAAGTTTCTTTCACGATGTGGACATCTGCTAATGGCATCCTAGACTACCCTTTCAACTGCTCGGATATTCTTCCATATCTTTACGCTGGTCCTCGGGATTCCACCTTGCAACAGCCGGTACCAGTCTATAGCCAAACATACACTGATCCAGGCAACCCTTTCCTGAGCACGTATATTTCTGGAACTTGTCAATACCCACAGCTTACAATTGGTGGTCTATTGGACGGTCAGCAGCATGGCCGAGATCTTGCAGAAGTATTTGGGGCGACTGGAAAACTCAGTCTTTTCCCCGAAGTTCCCTCCCGAGAAACAACTTACTTCCGCTCCTCGGAATCTCCATTGACGCAGCAAAGCGCCGGAGGTGTATTGCGTGGAATCTGGCCAAATCATAGAGCATCAGTACCTCTTCATCAACAAGCCACATCTATCGACACAGTCAATGCGGGGTATTCTTGCTCTGTTATTTCCTTTTTTTTGGCCAAAATCAGATCAACCAGTGAATGGCAAGCCCACCTTGCAGCCACATTAATCCTACGTAGCACTTTGAGAAATATGTTTAGCGCAAATTCAAGTGCATGGCAAGGTACTATGGACCATTTTGCCGATAATTTCCAAGCTAGACTCTGTAATAGTTATTCACTTCCTTGTTCACCGACCGATGCCTCAAACTGCATAACTCAAGAAATGGCAGAAGTTTTCAGAACTGCGGACTGGGAGTGGACTTATTACTGGAGAGCTAATCCGTATGCTCAAAAATACATACAAGCCGTGGAAGGGCTGTTCATAGGTGAAATCGTCTCAAGATTGGAAAGTGTGGTAAATGGAACGATCAGAAGAGGAAAGTACAGCCATGCATTTATCCATGATGGTGATATCGGTCCAGTTGCTGGCGCTCTAGGTATCAATGCTTTGAGATGGCCTGGAATGGGGAGTAATATTGCTTTCGAGATTTGGAAGGTTCACAATTATACTGCTAAGACTAACGATGCCTACTTTGCAAGAGTATTGTATAGTGGACAACCTATGAAGTCAATATATGGAGATCTGGACTGGATACCACTGCAATCTTTATTGGGAATTCTAAGGCGATCTGTACCGGCAGATATTGTGGCACTATGTAATAGTTAAGGGGGGTAGTGACAAAGGAAAACAATGGAATATATTATAATTATCTGTGGCCAGGCTACTGTGTGACACAACAACCAACGAACAGAAGTTGATCTCAGTGATGGAGAAGTAAGAAAATTACTATGTTATCGGGAACTTAAAATTAGACCTATCTTGTTTTAAGGATAAGCATGAGAAGACTATAGAGCCACTGCACCGAAGATACCACACGAGCCTTAACATTTCAAGATCATCGATCTAGATCTCCCCTTCATGATAACCATCCTTGACAGCAACTACAACTCTGGGTTTTTGATCTTCAGACTTCAGACTTGGATTATGAAGAGATTCTCGATATATGACTTTCTTCCAAGAGTATATATGGGAGCGAAATGAACGAATATAATTGACTGCATGGGTTTGGATTTGAGCGCTATTGTATTTGGTCAGCCACGTGACAAGTCATAGAGAAGATTAAAGTATGGATATGTCAGATGATGTACGAAATTAACCTGAAGACACCGAAGATAACTCATCATTACCGTAGCTGTTGTGTTTCGATGAAAACTACCTTTCTCCTTTTGTAATGCGATGGGGGTGCATGATATCACGTATGTGGGGCCCAGGTTTGATGGAGATTCACATTGAAGTTGGAGCTCTCGGTCCCGAACAATCAACCTTTGTTGTCTCAATTTTAGATCTAATTCTCCCACCGGCTCTGATAATCAACAAGGACTACTTGGTGATGTGGAGCGATCAATTAGTTCTATTGAATCTAACCGACCTTAAGCTAAACCAATGCCGATTCTGAATCCCATTACCTCTATCTGCATCTTCCCTACCGCCAATATTTCCCTTTATAGCCTCCGTCCCCTCAATTCCGCACCAAGATGCCGGGTGATATGACTTTTTCCACAATTCATTCATGTCACGGGTTGTGGGGGGCGTGGGGCAGTCAGTGAGCATACGTACCCCGAATGGTGGTTTCGTTACATGTATATAGGGAATCAGCCGGGGAATCAAAAGATACTTGTTTCTCTGCTATGTATGTATTATCATATTCAAAGTTTTAGTTCTCGATATATAATCTTATCGTATAACCTCTCTTGATAATATATATAGAAGACGAGAGCCTCAAGTCATCGAACGGACATAGCAGCTTCAACTATACTTTCAACTGGAAAACTGCCACTATGCATATGGATAGAGCATCACACATCGTGATTATCGGGGCCGGTAGGACTCTTCATTCCCACTTTCTTCAGCTTCATATGCTTACTATTGTTAGGCATGGGAGGGTTGTCATGCGCATTGTCATTGGCCAAGGAGGGATTCAAAAACATTGATGTTTATGAGACAGCGTCAAATCTGGGGTTTGTTGGCGCTGGGATCCAATTGGCGCCGAACATGGCAAGAATATTAGATAGATTGGGGTGTTGGAAGGAAATCGAGGCCGAAGCTGTCGACCTGAAGGAGACTAGTATTAGACGTGTGTTCAATTACTTTCTTTCAATACCCGTTCTCACCAAACTTATAATTCAACGTTGGCTCTTTATCATGTCATCTCTTTTGAATAAATTATGATACTGATTAAGAAACAGAGGGCGATTCTGATAATGAGCTGGCTCACGTGGATCTTTTGTACATAAGAGATACCTATAAGTACCCTCATATGGTTGGACACCGATCATCACTTGCTGGCGCTATGTATGAGGCCTGCAAAAAAGAAGACGGCATAAGATTCCACTTTTCTACAGCCGCCGAAGCTATCGAGTCTTTCGGTCCTAAACCAGTCCTTAGAGTGAAACCACGTCAGGGAGAATCTTACACTGTCGAAGCAGATACCATTCTGGCATCAGATGGCATCAAATCTATCGTTAGATCAAAGATACTGTCTGAATTGAACCATGACGCGTGTATTACCGACACAAATCAAGCCGCATATAGAATTATGCTAAATCGAGAGGAAATGGAAAATGACCCTGAACTTTTAGAACTTATCAATGGGGATAAAGTCACAAGATGGATTGGCGAAAAGAGACACATCATTGCATATCCGGTCTCAAGCAAAAAGATTTACAACCTTTCCACCGTCCAACCTGATATCAATTTTGCCGCTGCTCCTTCCGCTACCTATACAACAAAAGGTGACAAAGCCGCCATGCTTAATACTTTCTCGGACTTCTGTCCTAAAATTCAACGAATGTTGAACCTCGTACCTGATGGTGAGGTATGTGAATGGAAACTTCGTGTTCACAGTCCTCTTCCTACTTGGGTCCATGGATGCATCGCACTTGTTGGTGATGCCTGCCATCCAACGCTTCCTCATCTAGCCCAAGGTGCTGCGCAGGCAATAGAAGATGCTGCTGTCTTAGGAGCCGTATTTTCTAAATGTCCTTCCAACAGCCCCTCAGATATTAACAAGTCTCTAGTCGTCTACGAAAGTGTGAGGAAAGAACGCGCAGAAACGCTTGTTGAGCTAGCGGCGCAGTCCGGACGCGCTTTACATTTGGGAGAGGGAGCTGCGAAGGCAGAGAGAGACAAGCAATTTGCTTTATTGAAACAAAAGGGGGGCGCGGTCCCAGACAAATGGGCTGATGCCGATGTTCAGAAAAAGGTTTATGGTTTTGATTGTTATCAAGTCGCTCTCGATAGGTTTGATGATTTATTTGCGAAGGTTGAGGGAGGTCATTTTGTTGGTCTGGGGCGATCTGATAATGGTAGCAGTGTCAATACCAATGCTGCCAAAATATGATGTAAATGTATTTTTAATGTTGCGGTTTTATTACTCACACCATTCTCCGAGATAATTCATTAAAATGTTTAATTTCATATTGAATACAATTTCTCGATATAGAACAGCGAGATCTTTTTGGGCTAGAGATATCATGTTCTTAGTTGTAGAGTCGCAGCGGACAAATTTCCGTACTCATCACATATTCAATCCTACCAGAATCTACTCCTCCACCCCATAATTACTTCATCCTGAACAGAGACAAACTACAGAGTAACAAAAAAACTCTGATATATATGGGGTTCCAAGGTTGCATCCACCAATCCCAGCTACTGGCAAGGCGAAACGTTAGAACATAATGTCTTAGTCTAGGGCTGCCCCCGGTGTCTCCGAAACTCTGAGAGAGGGACTTTTCAGATCTACAACCTAACGCATAACTTCGGACTGCAGTTTTGCCTCGCACGTCCATTGAACTTCGTAGATTACTGGGATTATCCATCTGTTATTTCTCGAAACTTTTTCAGAGATCGGATCAAATAGAATGACGAAATATCGGACCGGTATCTGGGTAGCATAAGGGATAGCATATTTAGGTAACAGTAGCGAAGTCAGAGTCCACATATTCAAGTAAACAATATGAGGGATATTGAGAAGTCAAAAAATTATAATTAAAACAAGCGTAGTCTATACTTGGCGTGTCGATTTGAATCTAATTCATGGTATATGTAAATCCAGCCGTTGTAACCATGTGCGAAGCTCAAACCCTCCGGCATACGCCCATTGTCCATCCAATTGATTTGCCCGCCTATTACTACAGGTGATAAAATGAGAATCGTAAATATATAAATCGTAATCGTCGTCGCTGTGAATTTCCGTGGTTTCCCTCACCTCCATCCATCTTATCCATTTCACCCCAAATCAATCAACAGTATGATCAATGTTCTCTTCTACTAGTTCACCAAGGTTGGCATATTTCCAGGATTGTTAGGTCCGAATCGACTCTTCCGCCTCTTCATGTCATCCCCCCATCTTCTGACCTCGGTACCTCTCTCCAAATCTGGAGGATTTGAATCCTCATTTGCGTCCAGATCCTTCTTTTCATCCATCCTGTAAATGTCTAAACCACTCAACCTCCACCAATCTTTTTGACTTTCTGCTATACCCTCCAATTGTCCAGTGAGAGACCCCGAACCTTGCATCGCCCTAGGTAGTGAGCGAAGAGCTTCAAGAATAAGATCTGCTTGTTGTGCGCTGACAATATCATCCCGTGTATCTTTATCCGCATCTCCGCCCACCAATTCGTACTTCATAGCTTTTAACCCGAGGTATAAAGCTGCAGCGAGGAAGGCTCCTGCGATAGGGCCAAGCCAGTAAATCCAATGATAGCTGGGAAATTTACCTTGAACTAGAGCTGGTGAAAATGCTCGTGCGGGATTGATTCCTGCTCCAGTCCAAAATATACCTACCAGATGAGCGATGAAGAGGGAGAATCCAATGACGATGGGTGCGACAAATGTAGATTTTGATTTTTCAGTGACGAGCATGAGAATTGTGATGATGAGCATAAATGTCAAAAGTAGTTCAATGAATAGACCTTGGACTTTGGAAGGAATTTGTTAGTGGGGATTTTCTGCTTTGGTAGATGATTGATACTCACTTTCTGTAACACCTGGTCCAAGAGATACTGCGAACAGTATATATCCACCCGGTATGACAGCTTTAGCTGCAACAGCAGCCAAACTTCCACCAATGAGTTGAGCTGGTATGAGAAGCAATGCTTTGATTGGGGGCACTGCTCCAATGAGAACGAGAGCAAGTGTCACGGCTGGGTTGAATTGCCCACCACTGACACGAAAGAAGATCCAAACATTTGCTGCGAGACTGGTAGCAAATGCAAGAGCAATGAATAGAAGTTTTGATGGATCGGTTGCGTTGGGCGTAGGAGGCGTGGTCCCATTAGGTTGATTTGCTGTTTGTGCGGCGGCAAAAGCGAAGAAGAGGAACAAGAATGTTCCAACCAGTTCACCAATCACAGAGACCAGGTAGTCTCTAGCTAGGCTACCCAATGCCATCACTTTTAATGGAGTGGTACCACCCAGATGGGTATGATTGCGGTATAAACTGAAGAGAATCAAGATGGAAATGTATGACTCCAGTAACGTTCGCTTAGACTCAAGGATTTTAAACGGTACAAAACTATAGAAACAGAAAGATATCAAGAGTGTATAAAGAAGGAATTGGTAGTGCGGAGAAGAGGGGTATAATAAGAAATTTCTATGCAACACCAAGGAGATTCCCCTCAATTTACACAAGGAACTTTTAAAAAAAATAATAGCCCCGGAATATTATGCGACTAGTAAAGATTAGGATAGAGTGATATGATGATCAATAATCACTCTAAATTTTGAGGCTCAATCAATCTCAAGGAGGTCGCATTACAAAGTGGGCGTCGAAACCAAGACTTCGGTCGATATTGCTATAATGCGGAACCTCAGAGTCGAATGGTTAAGTGTCAGCCATATCACTTGAACAGCAAAAACACGTATAGACGTTACTACTAGAGTTCAGACGACTGCATCCTTTCGTTCATCATTAATTTTTGGGTTGTACGCTGTCCGTTTGTGATATAGAAAGTGTTTGTAAAACTGGAATGTGAGAATATGCTATGTGGCATGTAGCAGATTAAAGTCGTGTGTATCATTCTTGAAGGAAAGAATATTTCCGAGATATTGTCATGTTTTACAAGCAAGTACGAAGTTTGCTCCTCGTATTGAAAACGAATGTATTGTATGAAGATGAATTAAACGGGTGAGTAAAAAAACTAAACAAGGGGTATGTCGTTAGCATGAAGCGCTCAAGCCCCGTGATACCAAACGTGGAGGATTAGTTTAGTTTCAAGGGCGAAAAACGCTAGATAAAAAACAGATTGAGAAGCGGATGACGGATAATTCTTTGCAGATTCTAGCGCGGATTCACGTTGAGATTGATTTAGTTCTTGGCTGAACTTTGGAAGATTGATAAATTTGAAACTCAAACGCGCCAATTATCGAGAGCAGCAAATATATTTGGAGGTTTTGATCTGTGAATCATGGTTTATCATCCCAATTTGGGGAAAAAGTCTATGTTATTATGTGTGAAAATGGCAATTACACGGTATTGAGTTTCGATCTATGGATATTCTTGATCTTCGTCGGATCTTTGGGACGTATTGTTAGTCGAGGCTATATATTGAGCCAATCGTGTTCCTCAATAGATACATGTCAACCAGCCTTCCGGAAGAAAATTTCTATCATCAGCCTTGATATTATTTCAAGAGCTCGCCAAATGATATAATTGTCTTGAGACAATGTTGTGAGAATGCCCACATTTAGGGTGGTGTGAATGATCTCAGTATGGAGAAAGACATGCTAAATGGATTCACGTGGAGTATACTTGGCGTGAAGTGCGTATCTTCTCGACGAACTGTCACTCGAATCTTGTAGGTACACATGGAGTGTGGAATGATGTGGCAGAAGAAGTTCTGAGAAGTTTGGTGACTTCGAAGACAACTCATAACAAACAATAGTCATGCTACAGCAGTGGAATTGAAGACCGCTTTGAGTCCGTCAAACATCAAATGAGAGAGAAATCCACTTCTACACTTGAGGTACCGCCAAAATATTGTTGATGAAACTCGAAACAACCATGATCACATAAATGTCCTCTGAGAGATAATAATGAAAACAGGATAATAATTGGCCTTTCCCAAGGGAAGGGAAACTTTCTCTTGAGACTTCTCATTGGCAACGCCTATTCCAATCATTGATATCGACCGTAATGAGATTTGGTTGATTTCAGTGAAAGAAATCATCTTATCGGTCGCCTTTGGCAGTCAGAAATTTGCTCAAACTACAGTACGGTGAGTGACCCCTCTCTCGAAAATTCATCACTCAAATTATCATAATCTTTGTTATTATCACGAGCTGTGATCATGAGTTCTGAGGATCTTTCGAGACGATGTCTATGAAATTTCCTGAGACCTCCAACCTGCAGTGACAAGTTATTTTCCTATAAGTCGTATCTACGAAGTTCAATCTGCCACAATTCAACGGGGCATACGGGTAGTCGAAGTATGGTAGCGCTTGGCAACGTCGTGTTCTATGCATGAAACCAATGACTACGACAGCACGATCATCAGCTCCGCTCGGAGGATTGTGATACTAAAGAAATAATTCAAAGGATGTGCACGAATTTGAATTTCTAAACCCAAGACATTATGCAAGTGGAAGTAGCCCAACCATGTATATTTGCCTTTATCTATGTCGAAACGTATGAGATACATGTAGACAAAAATTATTCTTCAACACTTGTTCAAACACTGATATATATGAAATATATATCTCTCTCTCTCTATATCTTTACGACGTAATCTTCAATGCAACCCATACCTAAGCCTAAGCCTAACCATCCCCCAAACCCACCCCACACCAATCTGGCAATGAATGATATCTGGGGCGATGGAAAATGCGGTGAATGAAGGTTGTGAGCTGAGGTAGTAAGAGTTTGGGCCACAGCTTACCGCACCCTTGCATTTTCGTGACAAAATCCCCGTAAAATGCTAGTTCTAGGAATCATTACGTGTTTACTTCCTTCATATTTCCAGTATAACACTTTCCAGTTACAAATGACGACTTTTGAAGAAAGACGATGCTATAAGATCCAACGGCAGACCTGCCAATGCGTTTTGAAATCATACAACGTCGCGGAGAGACCGACCGAGGCGACAGATTCATTTGTGCCGTGTCAAGCCAATTGATTTATATCTGTGGGAGGGCACAGGATTTATATTATGATATAAGTTAAGTACGTATATGATAATATAATATTGGAAGACCTAATTATGTTGTTGGTAGGAATAATCGAATAACGGAGTGAAAATAAAGAATGAGATTATCGAACTATGTACCTATTCTAAATTTCTGTTTGATTCACTTGAGGTTTTCTTTGAAGAATATCCTTATATTTATACATCTTGATAGCATTCTAATAATTTCCATTATATTTGTAAGGTCAGTTTAAACCAAATCTTACCGAATTATAATAATCGCCAAAAGAAAAAAACTAAGTCGAATATAGTTTTTATAGTATTTGTAAAATCAATTTGAACCGAATCTTACTGAGTTGTAGTAATCGCTGAAAGAAAAAATTTAATCAAATATAAACGAAATCCTATATTACTAAAAGTTCCATATCGTTGCAGGTTACGTTATGTACATTCCACATCGCGTTTTACATTTATTTGTTACAACGGATTAGTAACAGGCTGTAGAATCACCAACGTATAGGCTATAATGTATATTATAGGCCTCAGTGATTCAGCTGCAGTATACCGGGGGACACTAGGCACTCAAGGAAAGCCTCAGGCATGTATATAGTATTAGTCATAGGATACCCTAGGAACCTAGAACATAGTTCCCAGGACAGTAGGTCCTAGGAAAGACAGAACACAGTAAGCAAGAAGGCTTCACTAGGATTAGTAATGTCCCAGGGGATTAGCCCCAGGATAAAAGGACAAGCTAGGACAATAGGAATCACGGGACGAGGGTCATGTGACACGTCGAAGATCGAAGTCGATATCCGATCAAGAGCAAGAAGGTCTATATAAGAGAAGGGCCTCTTTACAATATAGAGCTTCGTGCTCAAGAACAATCATTAGTTTCATTACTATAGTTACGAGAATTGCAATCAGTTACAACACCATTGAATTCCTACTTGAAGTCTAGTCTAAACCACCTCGAGAGATCTCTAGCCACTTCCACGTGACCCTAGAGGCAGCTCCCGTAACAGCTATCTCATCTTGGTACTAGTTTTCGTGCTGTACAACACTTGACTGGAAGTTTTAGTTGGTACTATACCTATCTATTTATGGGTTTAATTTATTGGGATTTTGGGATGGTACCTTAAGCAATATTATCACCATTATCATCATAACTGTCAGCTTTACATACATAGTTGAATGTAATGCATTCAACAGTCTTCACTATAATGTGACATAGAAAGACCAGTTGGTCTGAAACTTCAAAGAAATCTACAATCGCTGTGTGATGATACACCCAAGCTATAATTCCAAAACTCTAAGTTATGCTGCCCGTCAGTATATACATATGTCTGCTCCAAAAACCATGCATTAATAAAACCAGATCAGTATCTAGACCCATTGACCGACCTATAAAATATTTAACTTGGATCTAGGCACTGACAATCCCCCACATCACTTCCTCGTGTCATCCCGCTGACCATAGATGGACACCTGGTTGAAACTCGTTCATCATTTGCACATTGCATTAGTAAGCCCCATATTCTCTCCACCGCAAACCCGAACGATGGATTGTCAGGGGAATTCTGTTCGTCAATAAACCCTGGACCATGACTCCATCCAATTCCACTCGTTATTGCAGATAGCAATTTCTCATATATTCCTCGCTTTATTCCCCGGATTCTTCGGGCAGATGCGATAAACTGGCCCTTGTATGATAGAAGTATCGGAGTGGTATTGGTGCAATTTGTCCCATAGATACTTGCATATAGACTTGGGACTATCGACCAATTGTCTTTCCATCCAAACCGATCACCGCAATCTTTACATGAGCAAGTCGCTTCGGAAAATCTGAGACTCAACATTCCAGTTCGCGGTACCAGGTATCAGTTAATTCGGGTATAAGTTCACGCATGTTGTGGGCGTGAGCTTAAATGAACATGGTTTGTGTCGCCAGATTGTTCCAGTGATTAACGATATGATTGAGGTAGGTCCCTCCTTCGCGACCAAGATTGGGCAAACGTTCAACGATACCAGCACCTGTGGAGTTTTTCAACATAGATAATGATATCTCTGGGTCCTTAGTGTAGATAATAATACGGTGATTGACGGATGATATGTATGATGTTGATTTGATAGCCTTTAGCATTCGTGAAATTGACTCGGGACTCTCTTTGTACGCGCTTACAACAATGTCGAATGGAAACAACCCTGGATTGTATGTTGTATCCAGCGATGGTGTGGGTCCTGATGATAACATATATAGTTGTGGAATTGATAAGACATAGAAAGATATGGCAATTATGGCAGTGAGCGAGATTTGTAACAGGAATGTGTGCAGTTTCCTCTGCGTGTCACTCAGGTTTTTATGGTATGACTGGTAAAGTAGATAGCGTCGAATATAATCGGACATCGCCTCGAAGAATATTAGAACTTTGGAATGTCCAACGAGACATGGTATGGCTAGAAGATAGGAAGTGAATTGAAGCCAAGAGACCACAGGCACCGGTCCAAATATCATTGATACTACAATAACGAGGATGCTAGAAAATCCTGAAATGAGAGCCTCCGAAGGAGGAATGAACCGGCTGACATCCAAATGCTTCTTACCCGAAAAGGAGATTGGACTATACACAACTAAGCTGGTACCAGCGATTCCTGCTCCAACAGTAGAAGCTGAAGAAATGGAAAATAAAACAATTGTGCCTGATTTCGGACAGTAATCTACTAGGTTGGTCTCGTGAGTAAAAGCTAGGAGCCCACTTAAGAGGAACCCAAAGGCTGTAGTCATTGGAATGAAACAATGGTAAAACGGCAATATTGCATCTTCATTATTACACCCTCTGTGAGTTGCTATGATGAAAGATGCCCGAGAAAGGCCCATCGTCATGAAAGCACCGATACTACAGATAATTCCCGGAACCTTGAGACGGTACTCGTTAAAAAGAATCAGGCCTATGAAGAAGGCAACGCCGATGGTTTTAAGAGACAAAGGGCGCGAAAAACGAGATGGTAAAATGAAGACAAAGAGGGTAATAGATTCCGCAAGAAAGATTGCCAGCTGAATTCTGTTAGTTCCATATCGATTATTTTGTGAACACCACGTACGGACAGCATGGCCAAAGCAGGAAGACTTGACATATGTAGGAGTGCCTCCATCAATGTAGGTAAAGCAACTGCGGAAGTAAATGAAGCTACTACTACCATCCACACCCGTGATTTAGACGCTAGGGAGCCCCGCTCAGCAGTCTGAAGATTCAGCCTAGGATCATAGCGTGCTGTGATAATATATATATGGGAATAACAAGAGGCCAGAATAGAATGCAGAGAGGGTATTTATTTATTTAATTTATTTATTTATTTATATACAGTTTAACGTCTCCGTGTAGAATAGCTAGTTCTGACTTCCCGAAGGGTATTGAGTATTCTTATAAAAATTCGCTTGTATTAAAACTAGCATTCTAAAATCTAATCAATTGTTAATATCGTAAATTAAAATGGATCGAATATATTTTCGAAAAGTTGCGTTTTATAAGTCCGTGCATTCACTGGCGTACCTAGGTTTGTTATGTTCTATCTAGCACCACTGGTAGGCCAGCCAACTTCTCTCATTAAACGCATTAATATACAATGTCGTCTGATTAGTAATCAAAGAGAGCTCCAGATGTCACATGGTTCGTGAGTGATGAGGGTGAGATTATCATTTGGTTTATAGATCTTTGTATAACATCTGAAGTGGTTGAAAATGAACTGCTAACTTAATATAACATCTTTGATATTCACCCAAACTCAAATCCGTATATTTGTATAGCTTGAAAACCTTTCGCGTTGAGAGATGAAATGTAATAAATGTCACGATGACGTGATCGATGTGATGACTAATTATGTGGAGTATCTAACATCCTTACCATGAAAGGCCAAAAATCCTTTCTATGAGCTTGACTTCATTCTCTGTTCCACTACTCTCGGCGTTGTCTTTCAATTTTAAAATCATCCATAGTGTAATAGCAATGATGATGTCGATTCCTGCGCGTTCAGTTGCCAGGTCTCAATTTTTCCTAACAGCTCGAAGTTTTGCGACAGCATCACCTGTCGTTGGTCAAAACAGAAATCATAAGATTGTTGTCATTGGTGGTGGCTCCGCTGGTCTAGCCATCAGTCATCAACTCCTTCGACAGGGCAAATTTCATCAGGATGATATTGCTATCGTTGACCCCGCCACGTGGCATCACTACCAACCTGGATGGACTCTTGTTGGAGGTGGTCTCAAGACAAAGGAGAGTCTCCGAAAACCCCTTAAGAATTTGATTGATCCAAAATTCAAGTTTTATAATACTGGTGTGGATGGGTTTTCCCCAGATCAAAACTTCATTACATTGAAGAACGGCGACAAACTGAACTATGACCAACTCGTCGTTGCTCCAGGAATAACAGTTGATGTTGGAAGCGTGAAAGGATTGTCAGAAGCTCTTGACAACCCAGACTCTCTTGTCTCCTCTATATACAATTACCATCATTGCGATAAGGTCTTTCGTACCGTTCAAAAGCTTCAAAAAGGAAAAAGCTATTTTCACTCAACCAGCTGGTGTTATAAAATGTGCTGGCGCACCACAGAAGATCATGTGGCTTGCACTGGACCATTGGAAACGTGCAGGTTTATACGATGCGAAAAATAACTCCGATTCCCCAATCAACATTACTTTTGCGACTGGACTTCCATCGATGTTTGGTGTACCCAAGTACAGTGCCACGCTTGAGGAACTGAGAAGAGAAAGATCAGTTGAAGGATTATTCCAGCATGACCTCACCGCTATCGATGGTAATACAGCAACTTTTACTCGTACCGATGGACAAGGACAGGCGACAAAAGATTTTGATCTTTTACATGTAGTACCGAAGAATAAACCACATGACTTTGTTAAGAATAGTGTACTCGCAAACGAAGCTGGTTATGTCAATGTTGATGAGGGAACTACACGTCACCTTAAGTATCACACAATGTCTGGTCTGCTGGTGATGCTTCAAGTTTGCCAACTTCAAAGACGGTGGCTGCAATTACTGCAGAAGCACCAGTTTTGGTTCGTAACCTACTTTTGGCTATCGATGGCAGAGACCCGGAGGAAGTTTATGATGGTTACACATCGTGCCCTCTCTTAACTGAATATGGCAAGGTGCTTCTTGCGGAGTTCAAGTATGGTGGTATACCAAAGGAAACATTTAACAAATGGTTCGGCATTAATCAAGCTGTCCCGAGAAAGGAGTTTTATTATCTGAAGAAAGATTTCTTTCCATGGGTGTATGGAAAATATATGGTAAAGGGTAATTGGGGGGGACCAAAGGGTTGGATCAAGTAATTAGCAATAATAACTTCGGGAAACATTTAATTGTATTTATTTCGTTAGATATTTCGAACTAAATTTATGATTCACTAATACTTGAAAAAACAAGTCTATATTACTAAAGAGCGAGTATTATAAGTAAGAAAGATTATTATTATATAGATATATATAAGTCCCCTACCCTAAATTCAGCCACTCCCAACATTCCGCCACTCATTTTATACCAAAAGCAGCCATTTTGACCTATTAATAACTTCAAGTCCACTATCCTACTTTCCGGCCACCCCCCATTCCGGCTACTTTATTTATATTATTTATTTATTTATATACAGTTTAACGTCTCCGTGTGTAGAATAGCTAGTTCTGACCTCCTGAAGGGTATTGGCGACGGGCCTGCAACAAAGGCAAGGTCTTCCTGTGCGCCTTCCGTGTATAACCTATTGCTATACTTAATAGTACTCC